>WNGS01135237.1:22076283-22097217 GCA_020271785.1 Procambarus virginalis
ACTACACACAGGATGAGTATGGGTGCCATAACTACCCACAGAAGGTCACAAACTACGCTCACAGGATGAGTATGGGGTGCACATAACAAAAGGACTAGTGACAAACACCCTCACAGGATGAGTATGGGGTGCACAATAAACACCACTAAGAGATATGGTGACAAAAATACCCTCACAGGATGAGTAATGGGGGCACAATACTACTCACTCACAGGATGAGTATGGGGTGCACAATAAACTACCGCTCACAGGGAGTATGGGTGCAGGGGCACATAAATACCTCACAGGATGAGTAGGGGTGCACAATACTACCCTCACAGGATGAGTATGGGGTGCACAATAAACTACCATCACAGGATGAGTATGGGGTGCACAATAACTACCACTCACAGGACTGAGTATGGGGTGCACAATAACTCACGCTCACAGGCTTAGAGAGATGGGGTGCCAATAACTACCCCTACAGGATGAGTATGGGGTGCACAAAACTACTCATCCAGGATGAGTATGGGTGGTGCACAAACTACCTCACAGGATGAGTATGGGGTGCACAATAAACTACCACTCACAGGATGAGTATGGGTGCACAATAAACTACCACTCACAGGATGAGTATGGGGTGCACATACACTACCACTACAGGATGAGTATGGGTTGCACAATAAACTCACCATCACAGGATGAGTATGGGGTGCACAATAAACTACCGCTCACAGGATGGTATGGGTGCACAATAACTACCTACACAGGATGGTATAGGGTGCAACAATATAACTACCACAACAAAGAGATTAGTGAAATTCTTAAGAAGCCAGTATGAGGCTATGTTTAGCACACCAATTAACGACATGAAAGTTGATGACCCAGACAGCTTCTTTATGAATGACATTCAAGCTGCAGATAATATAACGGATATTACCACAAACTCGGAAGACTTTGAAAGAGAAATTGACAATATGCCCATGCACTCAGCCCCTGGGCCTGACTCATGGAATTCAATATTCATAAAGAAATGTAAAGTACCAGTAGCGAGAGCACTCAGCGTAATATGGAGAAAGAGCCTGGATACAGGGGAGATACCAGCAGCACTTAAATCTGCAGATATAGCTCCGTTGCACAAGGGGGGGAGTAAAGCCTTGGCAAAAAATTATAGGCCAGTTGCACTAACATCACACATAATAAAAGTGTTTGAAAGAGTGATTAGGAATCAAATTTCTAGTTTTATGGAAAACAATGAATTGCACAATCCAGGACAACATGGATTTAGAGCGGGAAGATCCTGTCTGTCACAGTTACTCAACCACTATGACAAAATCACAGAAGCCCTAGAAGAAAAGCAAATGCAGATGTTGTATACACAGACTTTGCAAAGGCTTTCGACAAATGTGACCATGGGGTGATAGCTCACAAATGAGGTCAATGGGAATAACTGGAAAAGTAGGACGCTGGATACTCAATTTCCTGTCGAACAGAACACAAAGAGTAACAGTCAATCAGATAAAATCGAGTCCAAGCGATGTTAAAAGCTCTGTACCTCAAGGTACAGTCCTTGCACCGCTACTGTTCCTTATTCTCATATCTGATATAGACAAAATACACGTCACAGCTTCGTGTCATCCTTCGCAGATGACACAAAAATCAGCATGAAAATTACCTCTGCTGAAGACATTGAAAAACTACAAACAGATGTCAACAAAGTTTTCGATTGGGCAGCAGAAAATAATATGATGTTTAACAGTGATAAATTTCAGGTACTCAGGTACGGCAAAAATGAGGATCTGAAACATAATACAGGGTACAAAACCCAATCAAATCTTCCCATAGTAAAAAACAGCATGTCAAGGATTTGGGAATAATGATGTCCGACGATCTAACGTTTAGGGAGCATAACCAAGCAAATATCGCATCAGCCAGAAAAATGATCGGATGGATTACGAGAACTTTCAAATCCAGGGATCCCATCACAATGGTTGTACTCTTCAAGTCACTTGTGTTGTCCCGTCTCGAATACTGCTCAGTACTCACTTCCCCCTTCAGAGCAGGAGAGATTGCTGAAATAGAGGGAATACAGAGAACATATACGGCACGCATAGACGAGATAAAACACCTAAATTATTGGGATCGTCTCAAAGCTCTCCAAATGTACTCTCTAGAAAGGAGACGAGAGAGATACCAAATAATATACACGTGGAAAATACTGGAGGGCCAGGTCCCAAATCTACACAGTAAAATAACAACGTACTGGAGTGAACGATATGGAAGAAAATGCAAGATTGAACCAGTGAAGAGCAGAGGTGCCATAGGCACAATCAGAGAACACTGTATAAACATCAGAGGTCCGCGGTTGTTCAACGTCCTCCCAGCGACTATAAGAAATATTGCCGGAACAACCGTGGACATCTTCAAGAGAAAACTGGACTGTTTCCTAAGAGAAGTCCGGATCAGCCGGGCTGTGGTGGGTATGTGGCTCTGCGGGCCGCTCCAAGCAACAGCCTGGTGGATCAAACTCTCACAAGTCGAGCCTGGCCTCGGGCCGGGCTTGGGGAGTAGAAGAACTCCCAGAACCCCATCAACAGGTATCAACCAACCAGGTACTGTGTTGACACGTCACCCACAATGCTGTCATGTCACCACCACGTCCACTGTGTTGACACGTCACCCACAATGCTGTCATGTCACCACCACGTCCACTGTGTTGACACGTCACCCACCATGCTGTCATGTCACCACCACGTCCACTGTGTGACACGTCACCCACAATGCTGTCATGTCATCACCACGTCCACTGTGTTGGACACGTCACCCACCATGCTGTCATGTCACCACCACGTCCACTGTGTGACACGTCACCCACAATGCTGTCATGTCACCCACTATGCTGCCATGTCACCACCACGTCCACTGTGTTGACACGTCACCCACATGCTGTCATGTCACCCACTATGCTGCCATGTCACCACCACGTCCACTGTGTTGACACGTCACCCACCATGCTGTCATGTCACCACCACGTCAAAATTGACGCAGTAAATCACGAGAAGCGTAGTAAATCAAAGTTAACTATGGCATTTTCAGTCTTGTCAAATCGCCGTGAAGCAATCCTCTAAAAGTAAGAATACTATGCCAAGAAGGGATCAAGGTATGAGTTCATAAAAGCAGTCAACACCCGGACACCGGCTTAAGCGTCAAGTGATTGTTGCAGTGGGGGCCCAACCCCCCTCTCACACCATCTGGGCATTTATCTAACTGTTTGTTATGGTCCTAAGCATATTTACGGTTCTAATAATAATCCACTTGTAAATTGGCAGGTGAATCTTTGTCCCAACAGAGAATATTGTCACTTTACATGACAAGGGTACCCGTCGGCAGCGCACGATGCATCAGGCTACCACTGAAGTGAGGCACATTTTCTACATATATTTCGCTGGGGTGAGGGTAGTTTAAATTATAAATAATAATAATTATAATTATAATTAAGCTACTCTAATGCCCCCACACAAAATAAATATAAAAATCAAATTCAGTTAAGCCATCACCTGGTGCATTATGACATTGATATGATACCTAGGAGTTATATAATAATTATAATGGTGTTCTAAATGGGGAAATAAGACTGGCCTTGAGAATGTTCTAATGGGTGGAAATAGCTTTCAGTGAATGGATGAAAATGGTGTGAATACAAAGACTTATGCTACGTAAGAGTTACGCATTAATAATACGTATTTTAAATTAGAACTACGGACTCACCATAGCCCGTGCTACTTGGAACTTCTTGTTCCAGGTAGCGAATCTTTAACAACATTAAAATTAAGAATATACATAAATATACGTTACGCAAGGAAAGTTGGGAAATTGTAAAAAAAAAAAATTAATCGACCACAAGTGTGGCCGAGAGAAAGAGCAGTGAGAGGAACATCTGGAAATTTGCCTGACAAGATATTGTTCTGCAGGAAACACGGAGTGGTGAACAGGTGATCACACGTGGCAAGGATGGAAGAAGGTTAACAAATAAAGATTGAGAAGTTGCGTGATAGAGAAGTGGTAGATGGACTACACAAGATAGTGATCTTAGAGAAGATACTGTGGACACATTAACGTCAGCGTGTATGTATCTCACATGGACAAGGACAGCAGGTTTCTCGCGTTTGTTATAGGAAGAGCACTGGATTTTGCTAAGAAATGAATCGTTAATGAAGAAGATGGGTCATGTGAAGGAAGAGGGCGTGGCGATTAGATATTTGTACCTGGATAGGGTTCTGCGAGTTCTTCTACTCCCCAAGCCCGGCCGGGGCCAGGCTTGTCTTGTGAGAGCTTGGTCCAAAAGGCTGTTGCTTTGGAGCGGCCCGCAGGCACACATATCCATCACAGCCCAGTTGGTCCGATTTATATTAACACAGATTATTGAGAGTTGTCTAATGCAGCATCTCAAGACCCTTCTGTTTTTTGTGTCATATCTATTTTTTGTAATGTATCGTAGGCTTTACTATCGCTCCCTCTAATCTATTTTGTTTACTCACTGGCCTTACGCCTTGTATAATAAATTACCATTATTAATCTTACAGCCTTTCGCACGTGTTGAGACGTTGGCAACCGGCCCTTAAAATACACTTGCTGTCCCTAGAGAGTAGTGTAGGATTATGATGGAAAATGAAACACTGTCTTTTTGATATGTGTATTTTTTTTAGCCTAAAATAAAAGACGTAAACCTTTTTTTTTATTTTAAGCCTGTATAGCGTGACGGTGGAAGGAAAGGTGGAGTGTGTACCTGTAGCATTAGTCGGGGTGGTCGTCAGACTGCCACAGTCTCCCTCATTGGCATGCCGCCTCACGTTTTCCCTGGCGGCAGCGTTGCCAACAACACAGCTGCTTTCTAATGCTCGTATCGAACATATTTTCCACTTCACTTAAGTTGAGTGCTGACGAAATAGCTTATTTTTTTTATTGATTATGAGAGCATCATGCTATTTAATATGCTCATGTATTATAGAAACTTATTTTGTGTTATCTCGCCAGAGTTTTTGCTAACGATCTAGAGGAAACTTGGAGTGGCGACGGTGTCCGGGGTAAGTGGCGGAGGGGTGTTCCGGCGTTGATCCCTCTGCCATAACTTTTACCTTCCTGGGGATACCCGAGGCCTCCGCCGGGCTATAAACATCAACACTGTGATGAAACTTCCTCGGATACGATTTATATATCATCGTAGCGCGGGGGGCCTCGCCCCTACTAACCCAAACAGCAGCGTGGAACATGAGAGGGAACACGAGGTGAGCCAGTCGCCACACGCACACTTCTCCTCACTCCGGAAAATCTTGGAATGAGCTGCTGACGTGGGAGGCACTTTTCCTTGGGCCGATGACAGCAGCCAAGTGGAATGTGGAGCACGGGTCCGTGAGCTGAATAAAGGAATTCATATATGTTCATTTGTACGTTCCCAGAGCCTAGTAAAATGGTATATTTAATTTTTCTCTTAACAAAAATCGCTGTAGAAATATATAACAAATTTAACCTGCTTCAGTGAGATTAATGGCTGGACGTTACTAAGCGGAAAATGTAAAAATATATTACTTAAACAAATTATTTATATATAAAAATATATGTATATTTTGTCGTTTTATTTTATTTAAAATTTCATTACGCAAAAAGGGTTACAGCATTGGTTATATGCAGGGTACAAGGCTACTTGTCACAGGTTGTAGAGCTCCTCCAGCTCCTCAGATAGCGGACACGAACTATGGATGCAGTGTGCGTTTCCTCTCTGGATCGCCACTATAAGGTGCTGAAAGAGGAAACTGCAAGTGGGCTCTAGGGTCTCAATAAGTACATATAAATATATATATATATATATATATATATATATATATATATATATATATATATATATATATAATGCTGTACCTAGTAGCCAGAACGCAGTACTCGGCCTACTATGCAAACTTGATTTGCCTAATAAGCCAAGTTTTCCTGAATTTATATATTTTATATTTTTTCTTGTGAAATGATAAAGCTATCCGTTTCATTACGTATGAGTTCATTTTTTTTATTTGACTTAAAAATAAATAGATATATGACTGACCTAACCTACCCTAACCCTAACCTATCTTAACCTAACCTAAACTAACATAACTAAGTCAATAATTTATGTTCTTAATATAATATAATAATAATATTTCAAATAAAACCAATTGATTTTTTTAAATGAAAATTTCTCTGCTTATTAGGCAATTCAGACCTTGCATAGCAGCCTAGAAGTGCGTTCTGGCTACTAGGTACGATATATATATATATATATATATATATATATATATTATATATATATATATATATATATATATATATATATATATGTCACTAGGAACTCTAAATGACCTGACCAAGATTCGAACCCATGCCGTCCAGATCACCCCAGACATACAGAGTACCGTGACCAACTCACCATTGATCGTCTATAATGATTGGTCAGTCCAGGTGCTTATTTGTTTAAACCTTTAAACCCTCAAGTTTGAATTATTTTACGGGTGCAAAGTGGGGGAACTTTGCACCCGGTTCATAAGGATTACGGACATTAAGGACAATATCTAGATTTACAAAAAGTGCTCTCCTTGCTCACTGTGGGGTTTCGTGTATAATGAGTGCGGCTGTGGACTGGGACTGCAGTGTACCAGTGCACTGACTCACTGACGTGCTCTTCTATCGCCCTGTCCTCGGCTACCTTGTCATGGTGATGTTTGGTGATGTCCCTAATTTGTAAAAGGGTCTTGAAGATGAAGTACTCAATATGGCCTCCTTCAGCACCCTCAGAGGCCAGCATATCCGCCCCTTCGTTTCCACAGATGCCAACATGAGAGGGAATCCACAGGAATTTGATCATCCTTCCCTGGTTCGATATTACTGGGAAGGATGATCACTGGGAAATAAAGAGACCATTCTCTTGATTTCTGCTATTATGCCTTCGTTTTCTGTGAGTCAGTGCAGATCACTGTTCCTTTCTTACTTCGTTTTGAGCACATTAATGCCATGATATGAGCGCTGAGCTCTGCTTGCGTTCAGGAGATGTGGTTCTCAAGTCGCGTTCTTTCCTCATTTTCGTTTTGGAAAGCATTGTTACTGATTATAGTGTACGCTGCTCCAGCCTTGTCATTATTAGGGTTAAGTGATCCGCCAGTGTAGATTTTATCTAATTCATTTCCTGCTTCTCTGTTAATTTCCTCGAGGTATGAAGCATTTCTTGAGGTAGCGTGCTGAATGTCTTTGCTGGTATCTCGTGTATTGGAATTTTACACGGTTCTTCCTCTCAGGGAGCCCCAACCACTTGGGCTGGACGGTAGAGCGACGGTCTCGCTTCATGCAGGTCGGCGTTCAATCCCCGACCGTCCAAGTGGTTGGGGCACCATTCCTTCCCCCGTCCCATCCCAAATCTTCATCCTGACCCCTTCCCAGTGCTATATAGTCGTAATGGCTTGGCTCAAGTTCAAGTTCAAGTAGGTTTATTGAGATAAGCAAGAAATACATCTCAAAGGGATAGAGTAGCTTAGGCTATTTCTACCCCCCTATTGGCTTGGCGCTTTCCCTTGATAATTCCTTCCTGCCTTCCTCTCAGGGAGGTGACATCCAGACAGGCATCAACTCACGTGTTGATCAAGCACGTCGACTTCGTCTAGGAGGCGGACAGATCGATCTTGCCACCTTGAGCTTTTCCTATCTTTTCCTTCTCCTTTTCTTTATTTTAGTTTCGCTTTTCTTTCATTTAGTTTCGCTTTTCTTTCTTTTCCTTTGCCTTTTCTTTCTTTTCCTTTGCCTTTTCTTTCTTTCCTTTGCCTTTATTTTCATTTAATTTTCTTTCTTTTCCTTTTCCTATAATTAGTGCAAAACTCATTGTTTTCTCGGTAATGTCATTGTAGCAAGGGTCTGACAATTTTAGTAGCAATCTTAAACTTCAGTTCCTTCATGGTGTTCCTACATGCTTGAGAGACAGTTCGCGTCGTAGATTCGACGCTTTGAATGTTTTTGGTACTTCAAGAATTTTCTTATGGCTTTACATTGTATGCTTTCGTGTATTTTCATGTGGTTTGATGGGCAGGAGTAGAGCACTGGCGCACCGTAGGCTATGACGGATCGAACGTTTGCAGTGTGCATCATGTTATGTACAGTAGCAGCAGCAGCTTCGTGACCATTGTAGTACATGGCTCTCAGGGCCCTGAGACGACTTCTGCACGTTCTGGTGGGTAGATCGAGCTCCTCTCTCTCTCTCTCTCTCTCTCTCTCTCTCTCTCTCTCTCTCTCTCTCTCTCTCTCTCTCTCTCTCTCTCTCTCTCTCTCTCTCTCTCTCTCTCGCCTTTACAGCCTAAATCTGTATTCTCTTGAGCGCAGGCGGGAGAGATACATAACAATTTACACGGGAAATAGTAGAGGAGCTGGTCCCAAACCTGCACACAGAAATAACATTACAAGAGACCTGAAGGCATGGCAGGATGTGCACAGTAACAGTAACCACAGTAACCCCAAGGTACCGATAGTGGTCAACCCCATGTAAGAACGTCGCCATTAATGGACAGGTCTTGTTTTTCCCTTCTCTTGTGATGGAGTACGCTTTTTTTCTTTTTTATGGAGAGAGTGAAGCAAAGTACAGTACATTTTCTTCCAAGAAGCTGAATGGGCTGCTTTATCTTATCTTAACAAGGGCTTGTATCAGAGCATCGTCTGCATGTCCCACTTCTTGCACTCCTTCTCAGACTTAAGGTAGACTCAAAGTTTACTCAGTGAATGACAGATGACACTAGGATCTTCATGAGAGAACAACATAGAGGACACGGCAAACCCTCCAATCAGATGTCATCAGGTNCTTACTACAGGTTGTCTGTAGTGTATATAATTATTGTAACATTTTTCCCGACGTCAGTGTGTAATGTTTTATGATACAGGAAGACAAAAATTATTTTTACTGGGTCGAGCTGGTGCCACTAGGGTTGCCACGAATTTCATAGTGGTCATTATGAGAGCAGGCCACATTTTAATGGGAGCAATGGGGACAATCACGACCCGCCCGTGTTGGGTACAAACCTCTCAGTAATCACCTGCAAAATTGGGTGAGGCTAGCTCGAAGCGTCTGGTCTGCAATGTTGGACAGACAGACAATCTCTCTTATATATAGATGTTAACAGAAGTTCCAGAACAGAACTTTTGCTCGTGTGGTCGTGTTCATCACGTGTTGAGAGATGGTGTATGTTTACTCATGCTTAGACGGAGTATGATGTCAGTACCCGCATATGTCTTAAGTTGGTGAATGGTGATTATTGAGGAGGCCTGGTCGAAGACCGGGCCCCGGGGACGCTAAGCCCCGAAACCATCTCACGGTAACCCAGGTGTACTTACAGGGTCAAACATTACCTCCTAACCCCACTCTCCGAATACATTGTAGCTCAATACAATGACTCATTTTCATTGCTTTTATCATGTTTGAATTTAATTTTGTGTGTGAGTGTTGAGCTCAACACTCCAGGATCAACCTCCAGGATCAACCTCCAGGATCAACCTCCAGGATCAACCAGGAGGTTGATCCTGGAGGGTGCTCACGGGGAAGGCGTTCAGATGGTGTACAAGAACGTGTGTGTTACGGGCAGTACACAGGAGTAAGTTTTTTGGGTGGTGTAAGTAGATGAGTTCTGCAAGTGTGTGTGTCTACTCACCTTGTTGTGCTTGCGGAGGTTGAGCTTTGGCTCTTTGGCCCTCCCTCTAAACAATCAGTCAACTGGTATACATGTTCCTGCGCCTATTGGGCTCTTATCTACATTTGAAAGTGTGTATGGAGTCTGCTCCACCACCTCACTTCTCAGCGCATTCCATTTGTTAACTATTACACTGGAAAATTATTTATAATGTCTCTGTGGCTTATTTGGGTACTAAGCTTCCACCTGTGTCTCCTTGTGCGAACACTCGTGCTAAATAGTCGGTTTAATCTGACCAATAAATTCTCCGAGAATTTTGTATTTGGTAATCATGTCTCGCTGAACTCCTTTGTCGTCAGCGACGTGAGGTTTAATTCCTGTAGCCTTTCCTCTTCACTCACACCTGTCAGTTCTGGAACTTGTCTGGTAGCATATCTCTGAACTTTCTCTTACTTCCCCATGTGCTTGACTAGATATGGATTCCACACTGGAACTGAATCCTCCAGGATTGGTCTGACATTTGTGATATACATGGTTATGAATAATTCCTTACACAAATTTGTAAATGTAATTCTTGAGTTGGCCAGCCAAAGACATGCCGTTGAAATGGACTTCAGTAGACAGGTTGGAGTGATATTGACCCCCAGATCTTTCTCTCTACTCCATTATTGAAAGATTTCATCTCCCATTTTTGCTACCTTGTGTCTGCAACCTGTCCTCCTGCAACCTGTCCTCCTGCAACCTGTCCTCTTGCAACCTGTCCTCCTGCAACCTGTCCTCCTGCAACCTGTCCTCCTGCAACCTGTCCTCCTACAACCTGTCCTCCTACAACCTGTCCTCCTGCAACCTGTCCTCCTGCAACCTGTCCTCCTGCAACCTGTCCTCCTGCAACCTGTCCTCCTGCAACCTGTCCTCCTGCAACCTGTCCTCCTACAACCTGTCCTCCTGCAACCTGTCCTCCTACAACCTGTCCTCCTACAACCTGTCCTCCTACAACCTGTCCTCCTACAACCTGTCCTCCTACAACCTGTCCTCCTACAACCTGTCCTCCTGCAACCTGTCCTCCTGCAACCTGTCTCCTCCTACACCTGTCCTCCTGCAACCTGTCCTCCTGCAACTGTCCTCCTGCAACCTGTCCTCCTACAACCTGTCCTCCTGCAACCTGTCCTCCTACAACCTGTCCTCCTGAACCTGTCCTCCTACAACCTGTCCTCCTGCAACCTGTCCTCCTGCAACCTGTCCTCCTACAACCTGTCCTCCTACAACCTGTCCTCCTACAACCTGTCCTCCTGCAACCTGTCCTCCTGCAACCTGTCCTCCTACAACCTGTCCTCCTGCAACCTGTCCTCCTACAACCTGTCCTCCTACAACCTGTCCTCCTGCAACCTGTCCTCCTACAACCTGTCCTCCTGCAACCTGTCCTCCTACAACCTGTCCTCCTGCAACCTGTCCTCCTGCAACCTGTCCTCCTACAACCTGTCCTCCTGCAACCTGTCCTCCTGCAACCTGTCCTCCTACAACCTGTCCTCCTACAACCTGTCCTCCTACAACCTGTCCTCCTACAACCTGTCCTCCTACAACCTGTCCTCCTACAACCTGTCCTCCTACAACCTGTCCTCCTACAACCTGTCCTCCTGCAACCTGTCCTCCTGCAACCTGTCCTCCTACAACCTGTCCTCCTACAACCTGTCCTCCTACAACCTGTCCTCCTACAACCTGTCCTCCTACAACCTGTCCTCCTACAACCTGTCCTCCTACAACCTGTCCTCCTACAACCTGTCCTCCTACACCTGTCCTCCTACAACCTGTCCTCCTACAACCTGTCCTCCTACAACCTGTCCTCCTACAACCTGTCCTCCTACAACCTGTCCTCCTACAACCTGTCCTCCTACAACCTGTCCTCCTACAACCTGTCCTCCTACAACCTGTCCTCCTGCAACCTGTCCTCCTACAACCTGTCCTCCTGCAACCTGTCCTCCTACAACCTGTCCTCCTACAACCTGTCCTCCTGCAACCTGTCCTCCTACAACCTGTCCTCCTACAACCTGTCCTCCTACAACCTGTCCTCCTACAACCTGTCCTCCTACAACCTGTCCTCCTACAACCTGTCCTCCTACAACCTGTCCTACAACCTGTCCTCCTACCAACCTGTCCTCCTACAACCTGTCCTCCTACAACCTGTCCTCCTACAACCTGTCCTCCTACAACCTGTCCTCCTACAACCTGTCCTCCTACAACCTGTCCTCCTACAACCTGTCCTCCTACAACCTGTCCTCCTACAACCTGTCCTACAACCTGTCCTCCTACAACCTGTCCTCCTACAACCTGTCCTCCTACAACCTGTCCTCCTACAACCTGTCCTCCTACAACCTGTCCTCCTACAACCTGTCCTCCTACAACCTGTCCTCCTACAACCTGTCCTCCTACAACCTGTCCTCCTACAACCTGTCCTCCTACAACCTGTCCTCCTACAACCTGTCCTCCTACAACCTGTCCTCCTACAACCTGTCCTCCTACAACCTGTCCTCCTACAACCTGTCCTCCTACAACCTGTCCTCCTACAACCTGTCCTCCTACAACCTGTCCTCCTACAACCTGTCCTCCTACAACCTGTCCTCCTACAACCTGTCCTCCTACAACCTGTCCTCCTACAACCTGTCCTCCTACAACCTGTCAAACCTGTCCTACAACCTGTCCTCCTACAACCTGTCCTCCTACACCTGTCCTCCTACAACCTGTCCTCCTACAACCTGTCCTCCTACAACCTGTCCTCCTACAACCTGTCCTCCTACAACCTGTCCTACAACCTGTCCTCCTACAACCTGTCCTCCTACAACCTGTCCTCCTACAACCTGTCCTCCTACAACCTGTCCTCCTACAACCTGTCCTCCTACAACCTGTCCTCCTACAACCTGTCCTCCTACAACCTGTCCTCCTACAACCTGTCCTCCTACAACCTGTCCTCCTACAACCTGTCCTCCTACAACCTGTCCTCCTACAACCTGTCCTCCTCAACCTGTCCTCCTACAACCTGTCCTCCTACAACCTGTCCTCCTACAACCTGTCCTCCTACAACCTGTCCTCCTACAACCTGTCCTCCTGCAACCTGTCCTCCTACAACCTGTCCTCCTACAACCTGTCCTCCTACAACCTGTCCTCCTACAACCTGTCCTCCTACAACCTGTCCTCCTACAACCTGTCCTCCTGCAACCTGTCCTCCTACAACCTGTCCTCCTACAACCTGTCCTCCTACAACCTGTCCTCCTACAACCTGTCCTCCTACAACCTGTCCTCCTACAACCTGTCCTCCTACAACCTGTCCTCCTACAACCTGTCCTCCTACAACCTGTCCTCCTACAAGAACGTCGCCTTTCTTTCGTATGCGTTACCTAAAGCCAAAAAAATGTCGTATTAGAAAATGGAAGCGGCTCTCAAAAGTGACGTACTGTCCCGTTTTCTGTTTTGGGTCCTCTGGTAGGTTAGACGAGGAAACTTTAAATTGACCGTTTTCTTGACGTTGGGAACCTTAGGAGGACGGGCTGGTGTCTGGCCTCCTGCTCCATGCACCTAGTTTCATTACTTTGCATTTGCTTGCTCGTGTGTGTGTGTGTGTGTGTTGTTGTGTGTGTGTGTGTGTGTGTGTGTGTGTGTGTGTGTGTGTGTGCGTGCGTTTCGTGCGTGGTCTGGCCTGGCCTCACCATTGATCAAGGCGCCGTGTGTTCAACCCTTGTGATTATTATTCTGTTCACCCATTGACCCGTGTCTTGCAAGTCCACTTTCTCTCCCTTGTTTGTAGTTTAATTTCTAAATCTGTTTTAGTGCGGCAGTGCGTGTGTTTTGTGATTATTGTTGTTTCTAATTATTTGGTCCACTCGTTTTCCCTTTCTTCATCATCACCCCCGTTAACAATATCATCATCATCATCATAATCATCACCATCAGCTACAGTGACTACAACACAGCAGTTGCAACATCAGGGTCTGCGGGTTGGTACAAGAATTCAACCAACTACAAACCAGTTATGTTGATGAAAATAAGCAGTAGAACAACACAAGTACACTTACATTGCATGATACCCATGTGCATGGGTATGTTGATGATGGGCCGCTCCGAGCAACAGCCTAGTGGACCAAACTCTCACAAGTCAAGCCTGGCCTCGGGCCGAGCTTGGGGAGTAGAAGAACTCCCAGAACCCCATCAACCAGGTATGGGTACGTGGCCTACAGGTTCCAAGAAGATGAGAGGACATGTCAGCCCTGTGGAGAAGCGCCCCGACACCCCACTGTAACATTATCTAACTCACTGCAGCGTGACATATAAGATTTCAACTTGTTTTCTTGAGCAGAGTTACAGAGTGGTCGAGGTCCGCATCAACTGGTTGTACACCTTGCCGACATGACTCACAACCGGATGTTATTATGACTATGTCAAACCCTATGTGGGAGTGTAGGTGATGTACTCATCTAGGTGAGTACATCACCTAGATGTGCTTGCACGGTCTAGCTAGGCTCCTAGTCCCGCCTTCCGAACGTTCTTACATTAATGCAATTCAATTTCTTTCTTTATTATGCACCCCATACCCATCGCGTGGGCGGTGGGGTAAAGGATTACAGAGGCACCTAATTGGTTCATTAACTGAACCCTCTAGTTCGTTTAGCTAAGCAAATGCTAATCTTTTGACGCTAGTTGCAAATTATTAATGTTATATATACACGTACACATACTTATGCATACATGTACATATACATACGTATACATATATACATACGCATACATATTTAATCACCCACACATCGATCATCTTTTTGTGTCACAAGTGATCAACAAGAGGTTCACAACAGTCACTATACAAGGCACTTTACATCTATGGTGAGTCACGCAGTTACTAGTCTTGCTCCCACCCACCCAACTGGGCGGCAGGTTACAGTCATGTGCTCCACACCCACCCAACTGGGCGGCAGGTTTACAGTCATGTGCTCCACACCCACCCAACTGGGCGGCAGGTTTACAGTCATGTGCTCCACACCCACCCAACTGGGCGGCAGGTTTACAGTCATGTGCTCCACACCCACACCCAACTGGCGGCAGCTTTACAGTCATGTGCTCCACACCCACCCAACTGGGCGGCAGCTTTACAGTCATGTGCTCCACACCCACCCAACTGGGCGGCAGCTTTACAGTCATGTGCTCCACACCCACCCACTGGGCGGCAGCTTTACAGTCATGTGCTCCACACCCACCCAACTGGGCGGCAGCTTTACAGTCATGTGCTCCACACCCACCCAACTGGGCGGCAGCTTTAGTCATGTGCTCCACACCCACCCAACTGGGCGGCAGCTTTAGTCATGTGTTCCACACCCACCCAACTGGGCGGCAGCTTTAGTCATGTGCTCCACACCCACCCAACTGGGCGGCAGCTTTACAGTCATGTGCTCCACACCCGCCCAACTGGGCGGCAGCTTTAGTCATGTGCTCCACACCCACCCAACTGGGCGGCAGCTTTACAGTCATGTGCTCCACACCCACCCAACTGGGCGGCAGCTTTACAGTCATGTGCTCCACACCCACCCAACTGGGCGGCAGCTTTACAGTCATGTGCTCCACACCCACCCAACTGGGCGGCAGCTTTAGTCATGTGCTCCACACCACCCAACTGGGCGGCAGCTTTAGTCATGTGCTCCACACCCACCCAACTGGGCGGCAGCTTTAGTCATGTGTTCCACACCCACCCAACTGGGCGGCAGCTTTAGTCATGTGCTCCACACCCACCCAACTGGGCGGCAGCTTTAGTCATGTGCTCCACACCCACCCAACTGGGCGGCAGCTTTAGTCATGTGCTCCACACCCACCCAACTGGGCGGCAGCTTTACAGTCATGTGCTCCACACCCACCCAACTGGGCGGCAGCTTTACAGTCATGTGCATGCATTACTTACAGTAAGCAAATTTTGGATACTTCGCTAAGATTCCTGGCAGTACATCATTATGAATGAAGTACTTACACATTTCTTGGACACTATTGATGGTGTTATCTCTAAATTCCGCGATTTTTTCACATTCCATTATATAATGACGCAAAGTATGCGAATAGTTCTGCTGACAGAGTTTACATTTAGTCAAATCTACATCAGCAGATGTTACAAATTCCCAGAGGTACTTGTAGCCGAGCCTAAGCCAAGCAGTGGCAACATCTAGAAGTCTGCTAACCTTATTGGATGACCCATAGACGTGCGGTACTAACTCATTTCACATTTTTATCATATTTACATATGATCAGCCCAATGATAGATAGAGCACAATGAGTACAGGCTCAGGAGCCTGTACACTATTTGAGAAGCAGGACCAAAGAACCAAATCTCAAGCTGCCCAAGCACAATTAGGTGAGTACCCCCACCGCTATATCATGTCCCAGCACGGATGTGAATGAGATGTGACGGGGTGGGGGTCCCCCCCCCCCCCAACAGTGCAAGCAGTGCTGTTAGTTTCCGAGTGTGTGGAGTGAAGGTTGGGGCTGCGCCTTACAAGGTCCGCACTCATGGCACGAAATGTTTGACTCCAAACTTTTGTGTTTATAACGAGAGAATGTGTTAATCGTCGCGTTTAGTAGTGTTCTGCCCTACTGGGAGGGGAACCTTTTGTTTTTAATTTAACTAAAAGCGTTTACACACTCGCCCGTTATATAGAGATGTACTCGCGAACTGCAGCTAAACTGAGCCGCTTCCACACAAGGTAAAGCTTACCAAACATTTTTAAATATCTGAAAAATCTACAGGCTAACTCAGCAACTCACTGTGAGATGGAGCATATCCGATTTTACTCATAAAAGCTTGCGCATGTCAGCTGAATATGATAATTATAAGCCGACGCTGCACCCAGCTTGCCCCACAGACGGGAGCAGTCTGTTAACACAGCACTGATCCAGCTTGAGATGTAACCTCGCAGGGGATGGTTAATGGTCTTACTCCTAAGGTCCACGATGTGGCAGATTCTGTGAGCAACAGATAATTGTCTTAAGTGATTCTTCCATGACAATGAGAGTTGTGTGTGTCTTGTAATAATATACGGGACCCATTTTAATAAATGGGTCACTTTTTGATATACTGAGCATTTGTTAATATTAGAAGCATTTTTAATATACCAATGCTTAAATCCTACTCTGATCAAGGCGAATTTAACTTATATATAACATACTTTACCCCTTAACCAAATATGTCCTTGCTAAACTAAATTAAATGCAGCCAATTCCAACTTATCCTCAAGGAGATATATACTGAGATAGGTGTACCCAACCTCTTGGTGTACATACACTCAGAGATACTTTCCTATTCATGTTCTGGACTAAAGTGTACTTGCTGATTGGTCACTGTCTGAGGGGGGTCTTACTAACTCTCCTATCGTTGATAGGACTTAAGCCCAAACCCAAAGTCTAAGTTAACCTTGGTAAATCAAGTTAAATATGATCATACATAACCAATTCCTCAACAAACTCAATCCAACCTAAACAGATAGAACAAAATATTGCCAACCAAACCTCTGGCATCCAAACCAACGATTCACACCGTATCAAACCTCAACACACATTACCAAATATTCTGTCCAATATGAACGAGACAAAGCTAATTTATCTCAACCTTTTCCAACCTAGCCTAGTCAAACAAAATGAAGATAAACCTAACCAAACACCACTAAACCCAATCTACTCTCTCCCATACGAAAGACCCTAACCTAACCAGCTCATCTAACCCAAACGTACCAAACCTAGCCAGATTTATCAATACCATGAGACACGTGACTTGCCAACACTAGCCTTATTAAACCTAGGTAACACGAACAACCTGGAAAATATTGGAAACATTTTCTTTCTATCTGAAACATTTTACGAAGAAAAAAAAGGAATTGTTATGAACTTTATTTAAAAAAACTATATCACACAATCCTCTTTTGTATCACTAAATCCCGCTTGGCTTTCCGAGTTTTGATTGGTCATGCAAATCTCATCATTAATCCCATTGGATCGCGCACATTGGTTCCCGACTCTTGTATATATATATATGCCACAGTTCTCAATTTGTGTACGTTAATCGTTTTCGTAATTACGTCACCAAACATTTTGTCTTCATTATCATCCGTTGAATATTATGACACGTCCACTGTGTTGACACGTCACCCACCATGCTGTCATGTCACCCACTATGCTGCCATGTCACCACCACGTCCACTGTGTTGACACGTCACCCACCATGCTGTCATGTCATCACCACGTCCACTGTGTTGACACGTCACCCACCATGCTGTCATGTCACCACCACGTCCACTGTGTTGACACGTCACCCACAATGCTGTCATGTCACCCACTATGCTGCCATGTCACCACCACGTCCACTGTGTTGACACGTCACCCACCATGTTGTCATGTCACCACCACGTCCACTGTGTTGACACGTCACCCACCATGCTTTCATGTCACCACCACGTCCACTGTGTTGACACGTCACCCACCATGCTGTCATGTCACCACCACGTCCACTGTGTTGACACGTCACCCACCATGCTGTCATGTCACCACCACGTCCACTGTGTTGACACGTCACCCACAATGCTGTCATGTCACCCCTATGCTGCCATGTCACCACCACGTCCACTGTGTTGACACGTCACCCACCATGCTGTCATGTCACCACCACGTCAAAATTGACGCAGTAAATCACGAGAAGCGTAGTAAATCAAAGTTAACTATGGCATTTTCAGTCTTGTCAAATCGCCGTGAAGCAATCCTCTAAAAAGTAAGAATACTATGCCAAGAAGGGATCAAGGTATGAGTTCATAAAAGCAGTCACACCCGACACCGTCTTAAGAGCCAAGTGATTGTTGCAGCGGGGGGCCCAACCCCCCTCTCACACCATCTGGGCAGTTATCTAACTGTTTGTTATGGTCCTAAAGCATATTACGGTTCTAATAATAATCCACTTGTAAATTGGCAGGTGAATCTTTGTCCCAAACAGAGAATATTGTCACTTTACATGACAAGGTACCCGTCGGCAGCGCACGATGCATCAGGCTTTGAGGAAGGAAAGAAAGGAAAGAGGAAAGCCAGAAAGAGATCCAACGAGGAAAGAGATCCAATGAGAGATCCAATGAGGAAAGCCAGAAAGAGATCCAACGTAGAAAGAGAACGCAGACGACACTATAAACGCAGGAAAAGAATAACGGAACTGCTTATGCAGACACGAATTTCCCGTCAAAGAAGGAATAATTTAAATAGGGAGATTGAAGAAATCGAGCGGAAATTGAAACACTCATATGAAACTGAAGAAAGGCAGTTAGAACAGAAAGCAATTCAGGAAATAAAGAAAAATCCAAAATACTTCTTCACATATGCGAAATCAAAAGCAAAAACTACTGCCAGTATTGGACCTATTCGTACAAGTGAAGGTTCATACACGGAGGATGACAAAGAAATTAGTGAAATCCTAAAAAACAGTATGAGGACATGTTTAGCACTCCAATAAACAACATGAAAGTAGAAGATCCAGACAATTTCTTTATGCGGGATATCCAAACCCCTGTAAATATAACTGATATCAACACGAGCGCACTAAATTTTGAAAGAGAAATTGAAAACATGCCCATGCACTCGGCCCCAGGTCCAGACTCATGGAATTCAATATTTATAAAGAAATGCAAAGTGCCGGTAGCACAGGCACTCAGTATAGTGTGGAGGAAGAGCTTGGACACGGGGGAGATACCAGATGCACTTAAAGTAGCAGACATAGCCCCTCTACACAAGGGAGGAGCAAAGCATTGGCAAAGAATTATAGACCAGTTGCACTAACATCGCACATAATAAAAGTATTTGAGAGAGTGATTAGGAGTCAGGTCACCAATTTCATGGAGACCAATGACCTTCACAACCCAGGCCAACATGGATTTCGAGCGGGAAGATCGTGCCTCTCACAGCTACTTGAGCACTACGATAAAGTCACTGAGGCATTAGAAGAAAAAACAGAATGCTGATGTGATATACACGGACTTCGCAAAGGCTTTCGATAAATGTGACCATGGCGTGATAGCACACAAAATGAAGTCAATTGGAATAACGGTAAAGTAGGACGCTGGATACTCAGTTTTCTGTCAAACAGGACTCAGCGAGTAACGGTCAACCATATAAAATCTAGTCCAAGTGCAGTTAAAAGCTCTGTACCTCAGGGTACAGTCCTTGCACCGCTGCTTTTCCTTATTCTCATATCAGATATAGACAAAAATACAAGTCACAGCTTCGTATCATCCTTTGCAGATGACACAAAAATCAGTATGAAAATTACCTCGGCTGAAGACATTGAAAAACTTCAAGCTGATATTAATAAAGTTTTCGACTGGGCATCAGAAAATAATATGATGTTTAACAGTGATAAATTCCAGGTACTCAGGTACGGTAAAATGAGGACCTTAACATAATACAGGGTACAAAACACAATCAAATGTGCCCATAGTAGGAAAACAGCATGTAAAGGATTTGGGAATAATGATGTCTGACGACCTAACGTTTAGGGAGCATAACCAAGCAAATATTGCGACAGCCAGAAAAATGATAGGATGGATTACGAGAACTTTCAAATCCAGGGATCCCATCACAATGGTTGTACTCTTCAAGTCACTTGTGCTGTCCCGTCTTGAGTACTGTTCAGTACTCACTTCCCCCTTCAGAGCAGGAGAGATTGCTGAAATAGAGGGAATACAGAGAACATATACAGCACGTATAGACGCGATAAAGCACCTAAATTATTGGGATCGTCTCAAAGCTCTCCAAATGTACTCACTAGAAGAAGACGAGAGAGATATCAAATAATATACACCTGGAAGATACTGGAGGGCCAGGTCCAAATCTACACAGTAAAATAACAACGTACTGGAGTGAACGATATGGAAGAAAATGCAGAATAGAACCAGTGAAGAGCAGGGGTGCCATAGGCACAATCAGAGAACACTGTATAAACATCAGAGGTCCGCGGTTGTTCAACGTCCTCCCAGCAAGCATAAGAAATATTGCCGGAACAACCGTGGACATCTTCAAGAGGAAACTAGATTTATTCCTCCAAGGAGTTCCGGACCAGCCGGGCTGTGGTGGGTATGTGGGCCTGCGGGCCGCTCCAAGCAACAGCCTAGTGGACCAAACTCTCACAAGTCAAGCCTGGCCTCGGGCCGGGCTTGGGGAGTAGAAGAACTCCCAGAACCCCATCAACCAGGTATCAACCCAGGTATCAACCAGGCCACCA
>WNGS01135237.1:22111049-22126373 GCA_020271785.1 Procambarus virginalis
GAGGCGGCTTCCACGACACATTTCACTGCCTTCCATTTGTTGACCATCCGCACATGGTATCTTACCTTGCGTTTACCTTACGTTGCTTCCGAGGATCAACTTCCCCGGGGCCCGGTCCTTGGCCAGACTTGGTTGGTGATCTGATCAACCAGGGCCAGATTCACGAAGCAGTTACGCAAATACTTACGAACGGTGTACATCTTTCCTCGATCTTTGACGGCTTTGGTTACATTTATTAAACAATTTACAAGCATGAAAACTTCCCAATCATCTGTTGTTATGTTATAAACAGCCTCCTGGGGCTTTGGAGCTTCTGCTTCGTAACGCTTCGTGAATCTGACCCTGGCTGTTAGGGGCTGCTGACGAATGAATGCTGACAGTCCGGTTGATCAGGTATCCTTTGAAGGTGTTATCAAAGTTGTCTTTTGAAGACTGTGAGAGGTCGGGAGTTATGACATTTATGTTTAGCGAGAGTGTGTTGAAAAGTCTTAGGCTCTTGATAGCGATAGAATTGTTTCTGAATGTACTTATTTGCACATTTACTTTTGAATGGGGCTATTTTGCACTTCTTGTCATGCGTCCCAGAATCAGTATTTGCTATTTGGAGCCAGAACTAATATTTTCAGTGTAAATTATTATATATCTCGTCTTCGGTCTAGATAATAAAGATTCAAACACTTCGTAATTCCAATAATTTTGATGTTTTATTCAGAGGAATATCTGAATATTTATCTAGCAGGAAGAGACCTTTGCACGTTCTCCAGGTCAGTAATTTCACCAACTTTGAATGGGGCTGTTATTGACCAACAATATTCCACACACTAGAGAACACTAGTGTCTTAAAAATATGTGCTATCTCTTGTTTGAAAGGTTCTTGTTATCAAATCTGTAATTTTTCTTGCAGTTATGACAGCTACTTTATTGTGCTCTTTAACATATTAAAGTACCATTCAATCTTTTACGTTTTTTTTTTTGTTCAATAGTGCGATTTGACTGCGTTTTATATGTAGTTTCCGTATATATATTTCGTTTTTTCCCATAGCACAGGAACTGGAAAATATCTTCGTTAAAAATCATGTTATTTTCTGTGGCCTATTGAAAGACCTTATTCAAATCAGTTTGGATGCTTGCTCTGTCCTCTATGTTGTCTACTCTCATAAAAATCCGTGTCATCTGCAAAGGATAATATTGTACTAAGTTGTGTGTCCCTGTTTATGTCTGGTATGAGAATGAGAAAAAATTCTGGAGCAAGCACAGTACCCTGGGGGACTGAGCTTTTCACGGTGGATGATCCGGATCTTACTTTGTTGACTATTGCACGTTGGGTTCAAAAGTCAAGCCTGGCCTCGGGCCGAGCTTGGGGAGTAGAAGAACTCCCAGAACCCCATCAAACAGGTATCAAGCAGGTTCTGTTCGTTGGGAAATCAAAGATCAATCTTCCTACTTCGCCAGTGATTCACTTTGTGTGCAATAATACTATGGTCTTATTTGTCGAAAGCTTTTTCGAAATTTGTGTATATTATATCAGCTTTTTGTTTGTCTTCCATGGCATGTAAAGCCATGTCATAATGGTCCAGCAGCTGTGACAGGCAAGACCGCTCTGTTCTGAACCCCCCTGTTGTCCAGGGTTAGGGAGGTGCTGTGATTCCATGTATTTCAATATGTCATAGTGGCCCAGCAACTGTGAGAGGCAGGAGCGTCCTGTTCTGAACCCCTGTTGTCCACGGTACGAGTATTATCTTATATTTCTTCAAATTATTTGCGTTTCCAACTTCCACGTATGATCTCTTGTCCTACTTGTTCTCAATTTAAAGATACTGTTCTTGTCTACCTCTTCTATTCCCCCTCGGTATCTTATATGTTTTGATCATATCTCTGTTTCTCCTCTCCACAATGGTGGTGGTGCACATACATACTAAGAGGCAAGGTACACATCTGAATATATATATCCTCGTCCTAGAAGCAGTTGTGTACTCCTTTATTAAGAAGTCTTACGTGGCGGGAGGGAGCCTTTGGAGGCGTGCTTCACAGGTGCCTGGCGTTGCCCCGTTGGTCTGGGAGGCGGCAGTTCCCGCGTGGGAAGAAGACAAACTCGCCTGACATGGCAATAATAATGATGCTACCCTGGAGTTGAGAGGAGTGAGAACGTGGCACCTCCACCCTCTCATCACTCCTCATATATCTGAGAGTGTGGACGCCAGGAGCGTCCACACCCTGGAGCTGAGGCCAGGATACCTTCCTTGCTGGTGGGGACCTTCACCTCTGGCTTTACCTGTGTCAGGTCAATACACGTTCACTTGTACAGGTGTTGCTTCTTATGCCACACACACACACACACACACACACACACACACACACACACACACACACACACACACACACACACACACACACACACACACACACACACACACACACACACACACACACACACACACACACAGACAAGTCACAAAAGGGTGACAGACAAGAGGCACTGAACTACAGGCCAGTGTCCTTAACTTGTATACCATGCAAGGTGATGGAGAAGATTGTGAGAAAAAACCTAGTAACACATCTGGAGAGAAGAGACTTCGTGACAACCCATCAACATGGGTTCAGGGAGGGTAAATCTTGCCTTACAGGCTTGATAGAATTCTACGATCAGGTGACAAGAATTAAGCAAGAAAGAGAAGGGTGGGCGGACTGCATTTTTTTGGACTGTCGGAAAGCCTTTGACACAGTACCCCATAAAAGGTTGATGCACAAGCTGGAGAAACAGGCAGGAGTAACAGGTAGGGCGCTCCAGTGGATAAGGGAGTACCTAAGCAATAGGAAGCAGAGAGTTACAGTGAGGGGTGAGACCTCAGACTGGCGTGAAGTCACCAGTGGAGTCCCACAGGGCTCTGTACTTGGACCTATCCTGTTTCTGATATACGTAAATGATCTCCCAGAGGGTATAGACTCATTCCTCTCAATGTTTGCTGACGACGCCAAAATTATGAGAAGGATTAAGACAGAGGAGGACAGCTTGAGACTTCAAGAAGACCTGGACAAGCTGCAGGAATGGTCGAACAAATGGCTGTTAGAGTTTAACCCAAGCAAATGTAATGTAATGAAGATAGGGGTAGGAAGCAGGAGACCAGATACAAGGTATCATTTGGGAGATGAAATACTTCAAGAGTCAGAGAGAGAGAAAGACCTGGGGGTTGATATCACGCCAGACCTGTCCCCTGAAGCTCATATCAAGAGGATAACATCAGCAGCATATGCCAGGTTGGCTAACATAAGAACGGCCTTTAGAAACTTGTGTAAGGAATCTTTCAGAACATTATATACCACATATGTCAGACCAATCCTGGAGTATGCGGCTCCAGCATGGAGTCCTATCTAGTCAAGCATAAGACTAAACTGGAAAAGGTTCAAAGGTTTGCCACCAGACTAGTACCCGAGCTGAGAGGTATGAGCTACGAGGAGCTACTGCAGGAATTAAACCTCACTTCGTTGGAAGACAGAAGAGTTAGGGGGGACATGATCACCACATTCAAGATTCTCAGGGGAATCGACAGGGTTGATAAAGACAGGCTGTTTAACACAAGGGGCACACGCACTAGGGGACACAGGTGGAAACTGAGTGCCCAAATGAGCCACAGAGATATTAGAAAGAACTTTTTTAGTGTCAGAGTGGTTGACAAATGGAATGCATTAGGAAGCGATGTGGTGGAGGCTGACTCCATACACAGTTTCAAGTGTAGATATGATAGAGCCCATTAGGCTCAGGAAACTGTACACCTGTTGATTGACGGTTGAGAGGCGGGACCAAAGAGCCAGAGCTCAACCCCCGCAAGCACAACTAGGTGAGTACAACTAGGTGAGTACACACACACACACACACACACACACACACACACACATCTGTCATTCACATCCATCACGCTGCTCCGTGTGGCGGTCATTGTTCCTTGTGGTCACTGTTATTGGTGTGTGTTCATTTGTTTTTTTATTTATGGACACTACACGCTTAGGATAGGTTTTATTTATGCATTTCACTTAACACAACATTCTTAGTCCTGTTTCTGTGACTCTTAACTTAGTCACGGTAATTAAGTGAGATCAAACGACACGAGTTTGTTTCCTGCAAGACTCGGAATTCAAAGATCTTATTTAACCGGTTGTTAAGTTACTGTAAAAAAAATGGTATTTGGTGTTATTGTAAATCCTGGTTTAAAGGTTTTGTAAGAATTAACCAACATTGGTTTACTGGTCACCCTTGTTGAGCCACTCTGCTTATGTAGTGACTTACAATGTAGTGGGCTGTTACTCTGATTACTTGAGTTGCTTCTTGGACAACTTATAAATTTATTTATTTATTTATTTTTATATATACGAGAGGTCTTACATTCTGGTAAAGCCATTAGCACGGATAGCGTTCCGGGCAGGTCATTAATCTTAATTTTCCCCCGGAATACGACCCGCCAAATCAAGTAACAACCAGGTACCCATTTTACTGTTAAACAAAGGTTACAGTTAAGGATTGGCGCCCAGTAAATCTTCCCCGGCCAGGATACGAACCCGGGCCAAAGCGCTCACGAAGTACCGAGCGAGTGTTTTACCGCTGCGCCACGGGGAATGCAAAATGCTTTATAAATGCTTTACTGGCCTCTCAGATGTTAGAAAGATAAAAGATTCACATCTCAATTGTTCATATTTGTTCGCTGAAGTGTTTGGTGTTCTTATTTTTGTTAATTGTGCTAATTTTTCAACTTTCACTTTTTACTTTAATAAATAGCTGGGCTGTGTTACACCCCACTTGTGTAAGGAATCATTCAGAACCTTGTATACCACGTGTGTCAGACCATTCTGGAATATGCAGCTCCAGCCTGGAGTTCATCTCGTCAAACGCCAAGTCGAAGTTAGAAAAAGTTCAGAAGAATGCCACTATCCCCGAGCTGAGAAGTGTGAGCTGAGAGGTGTGAGCTGAGAAGTGTGAGCTGAGAGGTGTGAGCTGAGAAGTGTGAGCTGAGAGGTGTGCGCTGAGAGGTGTGAGCTGAGATGTGTGCGCTGAGAGGTGTGAGCTGAAAGGTGAAAGATGAGAGGTGTGAGCTAAAAAGGTACTCACCTAGTTGTAACCACTTAGTTGTGCTTGCGGAGGTTGAGCTTAGGCTCTTTGGTCCCGCCTCTCAACCGTCAATCAACAGGTGTACAGTTTCCTGAGCCTATTGGGCTCTATCATATCTACACTTGAAACTGTGTATGGAGTCAGCCTCCACCACATCACTGCCTAGTCTGAGTCTTCCTCATCTGAGCTGAGAGGTGAGAGCTGAAAGGTGTGAGCTGAGAGGTGTGAGCTGAGAGGTGAGAGCTGAAAGGTGTGAGCTGAGAGGTGAGAGCTGAAATGTGTGAGCTGAGAGGTGTGAGCTCAGAGGTGAGAGCTGAAAGGTGCGAGCTGAAATGTGTGAGCTGAGAAGTGTGCGCTTAGAGGTGAGAGCTGAGAGGTGTGAGCTGAGAGGTGTGAGCTGAGAGATGTGAGCTGAGAGGTATGAACTGAGAGGTGTGAGCTGAGAGATATGAGTTGAGAGGTGTGAGCTTAGAGGAAAACTGAAATTAAGCCTCACGACACTGGGAGACACAATAGATATGATCACCACCTGTTATCAGAAATTATCAAAATAATCAGAGGAATTGATAGGGTTTCCTTGTGATGGTTTCGGGCCTTATCGCCCACGCGGCCCGGTCATCGCCCAGGCCTAAATAGATAGACCCTGGGCCTGTTTAGGCCCAGGTAGATAAAGATAAACTATTTAGCGCGGGGTGGAAGGCGAACAAGGGAACACAGGTGGAAACCTAGTCCCCAAATGAACCACAAGGACGTTAGAAAGAACTTTTTCAGTGTCAGAGTAGTTAAGAAATGGAATATACTGGGCAGTGATGTGGTGGAGGCTGACTCCGTACACAGTTTCAAATGTAGTTATGATAGAGCCCAGTAGGCTCAGGAACCTGCACACCAGTTGATTGGCCGTCTAGAGGCGGGAACGAAGAGCTGAAACTCAACCCTGGCAAGCACAACGCACTGTCTCTCTCTCTCTCTCTCTCTCTCTCTCTCTCTCTCTCTCGTTCATTCGTTCGTTCGTTCGTTCGTTAGTTCGTTACTTCGTTCGTTCGTTCGTTAGTTCGTTCGTTCGTTAGTTCGTTCGTTAGTTCGTTCGTTCGTTAGTTCGTTCGTTAGTTCGTTCGTTCGTTAGTTCATTAGTTCGTTCGTTCGTTAGTTCGTTCGTTCGTTAGTTCGTTCGTTCGTTCGTTAGTTCGTTACTTCGTTCGTTCGTTAGTTCGTTCGTTCGTTCGTTCGTTCGTTCGTTCGTTCGTTCGTTCGTTAGTTCGTTCGTTAGTTCGTTCGTTCGTTCGTTAGTTCGTTCGTTCGTTAGTTCGTTACTTCGTTCGTTCGTTCGTTCGTTAGTTCGTTACTTCGTTCGTTCGTTCGTTCGTTCGTTCGTTAGTTCGTTACTTCGTTCGTTCGTTCGTTCGTTCGTTAGTTCGTTCGTTCGTTCGTTCGTTAGTTCGTTCGTTAGTTCGTTCGTTAGTTCGTTCGATCGTTCGTTAGTTCGTTCGTTCGTTAGTTCGTTCGTTAGTTCGTTCGTTAGTTCGTTCGTTCGTTAGTTCGTTACTTCGTTCGTTCGTTCGTTCGTTAGTTCGTTACTTCGTTCGTTCGTTCGTTCGTTCGTTCGTTAGTTCGTTACTTCGTTCGTTCGTTCGTTCGTTCGTTAGTTCGTTCGTTCGTTCGTTCGTTAGTTCGTTCGTTCGTTCGTTCGTTAGTTCGTTCGTTCGTTAGCTCGTTCGTTCGTTCGTTCGTTAGTTCGTTCGTTCGTTAGTTCGTTCGTTCGTTAGTTCGTTCGTTCGTTCGTTCGTTCGTTCGTTCGTTCGTTACTTCGTTCGTTCGTTCGTTCGTTAGTTCGTTCGTTAGTTCGTTCGCTCGTTCGTTAGTCGTTCGTTCGTTAGTTCGTTCGTTCGTTCGTTCGTTCGTTCGTTCGTTCGTTAGTTCGTTAGTTCGTTAGCTCATTCGTTCGTTCGTTCGTTCGTTAGTTCGTTCGTTCGTTAGTTCGTTCGTTCGTTCGTTCGTTCGTTCGTTCGTTCGTTAGTTCGTTCGTTCGTTCGTTCGTTAGTTCGTTAGCTCGTTCGTTCGTTAGTTCGTTCGTTCGTTCGTTCGTTAGTTCGTTCGTTCGTTCGTTCGTTAGTTCGTTCGTTAGTTCGTTCGTTCGTTCGTTAGTTCGTTCGTTAGTTAGTTCGTTCGTTCGTTCGTTCGTTAGTTCGTTCGTTCGTTCGTTAGTTCGTTCGTTAGTTCGTTCGTTCGTTCGTTCGTTCGTTCGTTCGTTTCTTCGTTCGTTCGTCATACGCCCTTCTCCGTGTGTGTTGGTCGCATGAGAGGCCAAAAACAGCCACAGGAAATAACTAGTTAATTTAGTATTGAGGTGTGAGTCTGCTTCGACTTGTGTGTCAAGCGCCACTGGGGACGTCATCAGGGCGGGAGGTCTTCTGGGTACTTTGTGTTGCTGTTTATTATTGACCTTGTGTTGCTCCCTGGTGACCCAGCGTTTATTCGTAATGACCTTGTGTTGCTGCTTATTGACCTTGTGTTGCTGCTTATTGACCTCGTGTCGGTTAGTGGTGACCTTGCCCTCGTTCCTATTGACCCAGTGGTTCACACAGCTGCTCCTGCTTCCTGTGCTGCTGGTGTTTCTTCTATTGCCTGTCCCTCTTGTGCTCTTCAATTCTTTCATGAAACTGGTCTGCTTGTTGTTCGTTGCGGGGATCAATATCCTTGCTGCGGCCCGGTCTCTAACCAGGCCTCCTGGTTGGTGGTGTGGTCAATTAGACCGTCAAATACTGCTGCTCGCAATATAACTGATGAGACATAGCCCTGTTAATTAGATATATTTTTTAGAAGTCATTATCAAGCTCTGTCTTGAACACTGTGAGAGTTATGCCCGTGTAGATGGAGCGTTGGATATTCTTGAGCCCTTAGTTGTCTGTCAACATACCTTTTGCATCTCTACTTTTGAATTGGGCTATTTTGCACTTCCTACCATGTCTCCTGGTCTCGTGACGAGTTATTTCCGTGTGCAGATTGGGAACCTGTCCCTCTAATATTTTCCGAGTGTGAATTATTATGTCTCTCTCTCGCCTGCACTCTAGGAAATAGATTTTTAAAAATTAAGCAGTCCCAATAATTTAGATGATTTATTGAGTGGTTTCGGGTAGTAAAAGACCTCTGCACGTTCTCCACGTCAGCAGTTTCTTCAGGTATGAATGGGGCTGTTATTGTGTAACAAGCCTGAGCCTCAGGGCGGGCTCAGGAGAAGAAGAACTCCCGTGGCTTAATCTTCATCAATCAATCAATCTTCTTTGTCTGCATTCCTTGATAATGTGTTAAAACACGAAAGTGTTCGGAATTTTCGTTTAATTTTCCTAGTGGATATTTACGCATAATAAACTAATTATTTAAGACAATGCTGATTTTGAATGCAAAATAGATTTTGAATCACGCAATTTATGACTGCATCATTGGGGTCGGCCGCTGCCCAGGCGAGCGTAGCCCCAGACAAGTTGACGTAAAAAGCTCTTCCTACATAAACAGGAAGAACTGCTACTGGATTTAAGCTTTTGGTCAGTGTTTCGAGGGCGGGTTTAAACAGAGGACGCCGGAATGTATCGGGACCTTTTATTTTCAGAACTTGTTACGTGAAAAAAAACGGACTTAGGGACAACTGTCAATAAATTCACGCATGGAAAGAACTGTAATTTAGTGTTAAATTGATTGACACAATGACAGCCTGACAGCTGAGTGGACAGCGCTCGGGATTCGTAGTCCTGAGGTTCCAGGTTCGATCCCCGGTGGAGGCGGAAACAAATGGGCAGAGTTTCTTTCACCCTGATGCACCTGTTAACATGGCAGTAAATAGGTACCTGGGAGTTAGACAGCCGCTACGGGCTGCTTCCTGTGGAGGGGTGTGTGTAACCAAAAGGAGGCCTGGTCGAGGACCGGGCCGCGGTGACGCTAAGCCCCGAAATCATCTCAAGATAACCTCAAGAAGGAGGAGAGCTGCAGGCAAGTGTTGCAGTGATGGGTTGGTGTGACTTAAGTCAGTGATGATGGGAAGGAGGAACAGGGCAGGAGGGAGATGGGAAGCTTAGAATGATGGCGGAAGGGAGAGAATTGATAGAGTATATGAGAGAAGAAGAGCTGGGATGAATGCAAGAGGAGGCCGGAGAGGGAGACGGGGAGAAACTATGGCGGGGAGGGGAAGCAGACGGGGAAGGGGTGAGGGGAGAACAGCCAAGGAGAGAGATAAGAGGGGAGAAGTGCTGTCTCTCGTAGCTTTCCTCTTATTGGTCTGTATCCAATACTCTCCTCTAGCCAGCGGAGTCAAAGCCTTTTCTTTACTTCCATCCTCTTCCTTTATCACCCCAGTCCTGTTTTCTCTTTCTTTTCCGCTACATTAACCTTCTAAAATAACGTGCTGTATCTCTTCTGCGTTCCTGCGGGTTCCTACTCTCCATTTCCCTGCCCCGCCAACACTGGTGTCTCCTTCCTGTCCTCACCGGGTCGTGTTCCCTCAGCCTGCTCACCTCCACCTCTTGTGTACACACACACACCACCTCCACAACACCACCGCTGGCAGTATTGGCAGCTGGGCGTCTCCCTCTATACCCATGTTCTCCTTAATTCCCCCCTCTTTTTATTCCTTGCATTTATCCTTCCGTTTCCTCCCTTCTCCATGTGTTCCTCAGTTACATATTCCCCGTCCTGTGTGTGTTCATTTGTATGTGTATGTACCTGTGTGTTTATTTATTCATGTTTGCACATCGAAATTCAGATCTCGCCTTTCCAGCCTCCGGGCATCTAATATATATTGACGCCCGACCGCACGTCTGCTGCCACATCCGTTCTTGGATTTATGGACGCAGTTGGGTTCTCCTCCTCCTCCTCCTCCTCCTGGTGCGGCTCCGTCATTGTTCCTGCTGCTCTTGCTCTCAACCGGTACTTTCCTTGGTCGCTGTGGCTCGTCTTGGCTTCCATCTATGTCCTCAAGTCCTCTTGTTACGTGTTGTGAAGTTTCCTCCTTTTTCATCTCGTTAATTGATATTAATTAAAATGTCTCTCGCATATCATATCTCCTTTGTTTCCCAGGTCATAAGGTGCAGTTGTTTTGTATTATTATTATTATTTTCTGCCACAGACGTGGCCACATATTTACAATGCTAATCAGCATATATACATTTTCTTCTGTCCTCTATGGACAGGGTGAGAGATCTGTTAAACGTATAGTTCAAGGGTTTATTGAACAATCAACCACAGAAGGTAATTCGGTGCTTTTAAAATGCAAAGCTAACCTACATACGTAAATACATAGATACACAGATTTACGTATGCCCTACATAAAGTGTTCGATGTGTCTTTTACATAGTGTCATTAATGTGCATTTACAAAGGTGAAATGTAATTCTGATCAGCTTCCACATATACTTTATACACATACATATACATACACACACACATATACGTTCATATACATTAGTATATTTTGGTAGCAGTCTTTCTTGTAAACATATGTTGTTGAATATGACCGAAAAAGTAAGATTAATAATTCTAACACGAAATATTGAGAAGATTCGTATTAGAATTATTAATCTTACTTTTTCGGTCATATTCAACAACATATGATCATATACATATATACATACTTATATACACACACATGCAATCACATACATTTGTCTCTTTTACTCTGACAGGGTGAGATAGCTGTTAGAGAAACTAGTGTGCAATTAAGCACTTAATCACTGAAGGTGATTAAGGTGCTTTTATAAGCTCAGGTTATATAGGTACAACACATACATACATTGTATAACTAATACATTACATGGTCAATCTTGGATACAAGTCCAATATATCATCAAGTGTTCCAGTACTCATATAGTAATTACAGAGTTCAGCATACCTTAGCCCAGGAGGGCGAAAGTCAGCCAGTATGGGACATTCTACAATATAATGTTCAAGAGAGTGCATGTTTTCTCTTTTCTTTAGGTATTATCCGTGCCCCATCCTACATGCTGCTGAGACCAGTCTCCTTGTCATTGTCTGCTCCTTCTCACGTTCTCCGTGTATACTGTCTTAGTGGGGACTCCACTCCGAGGCTGTGTATTTTAGGACTGGTCTCACGTACATGGTTATTCTAATTACAATCCATTCTCCTGTTTAGATAGTAGTTTTATGTAACTTTGTGCACCACAGTACAAAGATTGTCGTTCTAGCAATAAGATAGTAGAACTTTGTACTATTTACTTCATAGAGTCGGAAAAAAATTAAGGTAAAAAACATACTTAAATATTCCAAGGCCTTTTATAGCCCACATATATGTACTATATTAGGCCTCAGATATAGTGTATTAGGCCTAGGAAGGTTAGGTTAGGGTAGTTTGACTTTGCAACATCAGTAGAAAATAGTTTTCCGCTTTGTCCAACTTAATAGTACCGATTTCTACTTTCTAAGTTCGTTGTTCGTCGGTATATATACTACGGTCGTCACCGTTATTATAAGTTACTACCAAAACAGGAGGAGGATGGGCTGTCTAGTTATATACGCGTCTGTAGTAAGACTTTGTGTTATGTGCACTACTAGCTAGATCTTGTTCTCTAATGTTTTTTAGGGAGGAAAGTCCCTTTTATTGTGTACCGTCCTGCTGGTCGCCTGTGATCTGTTCTCATTGTCCTTACCTTACACTTGCTGCTGTTGAGGTCCAGTAGTCACTTGTCGGACGTTGTTGTTTTAGATTTAGGTACTCAGAACGAAATATCCATGTAGCACGGGCTATGCCCACCAAACACACACCGAAACTACGACGTTGGTACAACGTTCGAACAACTTTTAACACCTCCTAACCAGTTATAACAACCAATATAGCAAGTTGTAACAACGTTATAATACGTCATAAACACGTTAAGCCAAGATGTAACAACTTTATTACAAGTTGTAACAAGCGGAAAATAAAGACAGTTCCGGTTTGTGTTTCCAGGGTGGTGAGCCCGGAAACTTGTCGGACCATGTCTGCAGCTTGTGTACGTCATCGTGGAGGTGTCTGTAATCTCCATCTGTCCCGGCTATTCTCAGTAATTTATCATCATTCGCAAATATTGGCATTCTACCTGTGATTAGGTCGGTGGCTCGGGTGTCACGGGTGGCTCGGGTGGCTCGGGTGGCTCGGGTGGCTCGGGTGGCTCGGGTGTCACGGGTGGCTCGGGTGGCTCGGGTGGCTCGGGTGGCTCGGGTGTCACGGGTGGCTCGGGTGGCTCGGGTGGCTCGGGTGGCTCGGGTGGCTCGGGTGGCTCGGGTGGCTCGGGTGGCACGGGTGGCTCGGGTGTCACGGGTGGCTCGGGTGGCATAGGTGGCTCGGGTGTCACGGGTGTCACGGGTGGCTCGGGTGTCACGGGTGGCACAGGTGTCACGGGTGTCACGGGTGTCACGGGTGGCACGGGTGGCTCGGGTGTCACAGGTGGCTCGGGTGGCTCGGGTGGCTCGGGTGGCTCGGGTGGCTCGGGTGGCACAGGTGGCTCGGGTGGCTCGGGTGGCTCGGGTGGCACAGGTGGCTCGGGTGGCTCGGGTGGCTCGGGTGGCTCGGGTGTCACGGGTGGCACGGGTGGCTCGGGTGGCTCGGGTGGCTCGGGTGGCACGGGTGGCTCGGGTGGCACGGGTGGCTCGGGTGGCACGGGTAGCTCGGGTGGCTCGGGTGGCACGGGTGGCTCGGGTGTCACGAGTGTCACGGGTGGCTCGGGTGGCACGGGTGTCACGGGTGGCTCGGGTGGCTCGGGTGGCTCAGGTGGCACGGGTGGCTCGGGTGGCTCGGGTGGCACGGGTGGCTCGGGTGGCTCGGGTGGCTCGGGTGGCTCGGGTGGCACGGGTGGCTCGGGTGGCATAGGTGGCACGGGTGGCTCGGGTGGCTCGGGTGGCACGGGTGGCACAGGTGGCACAGGTGGCACGGGTGGCTCAGGTGGCACAAGTGGCACGGGTGGCTCGGGTGGCTCGGGTGGCTCGGGTGGCTCGGGTGGCACGGGTGGCACAGGTGGCACGGGTGGCTCGGGTGGCACGGGTGGCTCGGGTGGCACGGGTGGCACAGGTGGCACGGGTGGCTCGGGTGGCACGGGTGGCACAGGTGGCACGGGTGGCTCGGGTGGCTCGGGTGGCACGGGTGGCTCGGGTGGCACGGGTGGCTCGGGTGGCACGGGTGGCACAGGTGGCTCGGGTGGCACGGGTGGCTCGGGTGGCTCGGGTGGCTCGGGTGGCACAGGTGGCACGGGTGGCTCGGGTGGCACAGGTGGCACGGGTGGCACGGGTGGCTCGGGTGGCTCGGGTGGCACAGGTGGCACGGGTGGCTCGGGTGGCTCGGTGGCACGGGTGGCACAGGTGGCACGGGTGGCTCGGGTGGCTCGGGTGGCACGGGTGGCTCGGTGGCTCGGGTGGCACGGGTGGCTCGGGTGGCACAGGTGGCACGGGTGGCTCGGGTGGCACGGGTGGCACGGGTGGCTCGGGTGGCAGGGTGGCTCGGGTGGCACGGGTGGCTCGGGTGGCACGGGTGGCACGGGTGGCACGGGTGGCTCGGGTGGCACAGGTGGCACGGGTGGCTCGGGTGGCTCGGGTGGCACAGGTGGCACGGGTGGCACGGGTGGCTCGGGTGTCACGGGTGGCTCGGGTGGCACAGGTGGCACGGGTGGCTCGGGTGGCTCGGGTGGCACGGGTGGCTCGGGTGGCACAGGTGGCAGGGTGGCACAGGTGGCACGGGTGTCACGGGTGGCACGGGTGGCACAGGTGGCACAGGTGGCTCGGGTGGCACGGGTGGCACAGGTGGCTCGGGTGTCACGGGTGGCTCGGGTGGCACGGGTGGCTCGGGTGGCACGGGTGGCTCGGGTGGCTCGGGTGGCACAGGTGGCACGGGTGGCTCGGGTGGCACGGTGGCACGGGTGGCTCGGGTGGCACGGGTGGCACAGGTGGCACGGGTGGCTCGGGGGCACGGGTGGCTCGGGTGGCTCGGTGGCACAGGGGCACGGGTGGCTCGGGTGGCACAGGTGGCACGGGTGGCTCGGGTGGCTCGGGTGGCACGGTGCACGGGTGGCACAGGTGGCACGGGTGTCACGGGTGGCACGGGTGGCACAGGTGGCACAGGTGGCTCGGGTGGCACGGGTGGCACAGGTGGCTCGTTGTCACGGTGGCTCGGGTGGCACTGGTGGCTCGGGTGGCACGGGTGGCTCGGGTGGCTCGGGTGGCACGGTGGCACGGGTGGCTCGGTGGCACGGGTGGCACAGGTGTCACGGGTGGCCGGGGTGCACGGTGGCTCGGGTGGCACGGGTGGCTCGGGTGCTCGGTGGCACGGGTGGCACGGGTGGCTCGGGTGGCACGGGTGGCTCGGTGGCACGGGTGGCTCGGGTGGCTCGGGTGTCACGGGTGGCACGGGTTCACGGGTGGCACGGGTGGCTCGGGTGTCAGTGCACGGGTGGGGTGGGGCTCGGGTGTCCCGGTGGCTCGGTGTCACGGGTGGCACAGTGTCCGGGTGTCACGGGTGGCACGGGTGGCTCGGGTGTCACGGGTGGCTCGGGTGGCACGGTTGTCACGGGTGTCACGGGTGGCACGGGTGGCTCGGGTGGCACGGGTGGCACAGGTTTCACGGGTGTCACGGGTGGCACGGGTGGCACGGTGTTCACGGGTGGCACGGGTGGCACTTGTCACGGTTGTCACGGGTGGCACAGGTGTCACGGGTGTCACGGGTGGCACGGGTGGCACAAGTGAGGTAGATATTTGGTCTGCGGATCGGTCCTTGAGGGGGGGGGAGCTCCTAGTAACACCACACCCTCACTCTTGACTGTTTCCTGTGTATTAAATACTCTCCCAGGCATTACATCACTGAGGAGCTGGACGCACTCATAAATAGTCAATCAGTGTCCTCCCCCGCGATAGCAGCCACATAGTAAGGACTGACAAAGTGTAAATGCTCGCTCAGCACACAGTATATCCTGTCACGACAAAGATCCATCCACTCTCAACATTTACCACTGACGGGGCTACTCATGCCCGTGCCACCTCTTGGGTGGCTTAATTTTCATCAATCAATCAATCAATGCACAAGAGTGCTTTTCCGGTAAGCCTACTCCCGCCTGCTTCTCCAGCTTGTGCAGTAATGTTTTATCCTTAACTGTGCCAAAAGAATTTTTGCCAATCTAGAAATATACAGTCAGTCAACCTTCTGTGGTTCTGTCTTATTGATGTCAGTTTGTCCTATGCCCCTGTTACCTAGCAGTAAAATAG
>WNGS01135237.1:22133163-22143524 GCA_020271785.1 Procambarus virginalis
GTACCTGAGGTGTTAGTCAGCTGTCACGGGCTGCTTCCTGGGGGTGGAGGCCTGGTCGAGGACCGGCCCGCGTGGCTAAAAAGCCCGAAATCATCTCAAGATAACCTCAAGATTGTCTTCCATATCTCGTTAGATATCCCCTCACTAGAGCCGTATTGATGCTTGTTTGAAAACTTAATTCTGTTATCTTTCTTACCACTACCTCCACTTTCTTACTAAGGAATGAATATGTCAGGATGAGAAGAGAGGCAGAAAGACAATACGAAAATGACATCGCAAGCAAGGCAAAGACTCAGCCTAAATTGCTGCATAGCCTCATCAGGAGAAAAACTAGAGTAAAGGAACAGGTTATGAAATTAAGAATAGGGGAAGAAGGATTCACTACAAACGACAAGGAAGTGTGTGAGGAACTGAATAAAAATTCCAGGAGGTCTTCACCTTAGAGCAAGGAGAAATCCCAGAGATAAGAGAGGGAATAGCTAACCAGGATCCACTGGAAGAGTTTGAGATTACCAGCGGGGAAGTAAGGAAGTGTTTACTAGAGTTGGATATGACAAAGGCTAGAGGCCCAGATGGAATCTCCCCTTGGATACTAAAGGAAGGAGCAGAAGAACTGTGCCTGCCACTCTCCATAGTGTACAACAAATCACTGGTAACAGGGAAACTGCCAGAAATTTGGAAAGCAGCTAACGTAGTCCCGATATACAAGAAAGGGGATAGACAGGAGGCACTGAACTACAGACCAGTGTCCCTAACCTGCATACCATGCAAGCTGATGGAGAAGATAGTGTGAAGAAAGCTAGTGGAGCACCTGGAGCGAAAGAACTTTGTAACACAGCATCAACATGGGTTCAGAGATGACAGGTTCTGCCTCATAGGGTTACTTGAATTCTACGACCAGGCAACAAAAATCAGGCAAGAAAGAGAAGGGTGGGCAGACTGCATATTTTTGGATTGTCAGAAAGCCTTTGATACAGTACCACACAAGAGGCTAGTGAAAAAGCTGGAGATGCAGGCCGGTGTGAAAGGGAAGGTACTCCATTGGATAAAGGAGTACCTTAGCAACAGGAGACAACGAGTCAGTGTGAGAGGTGAGGTCTCAGATTGGCGAGACGTTACAAGTGGAGTCCCGCAGGGGTCAGTCCTTGGACCTATACTGTTTCTGATATATGTAAATGATCTCCCAGAGGGTATAGAATCGTTTCTCTCAATGTTTGCTGATGATGCAAAAATTATGAAGAGGATTGAAACAGAGGATGATAGTAGGAGGCTACAAAATGACCTAGACAGACTGAGTGAATGGTCCAACAAATGGCTGTTGAAGTTCAACCCGTGTAAATGCAATGTAATGAAACCAGGCAGTGGAAACAGGAGGCCAGACATAAGATACAGAATAGGAGATGAAGTACTTAATGAAACGGACAGAGAGAAAGATCTAGGAGATGATATCACACCAAACCTTTCTCCTGAAGCCCACATAAAAAGAATAACGTCTGCGGCATATGCGAGGCTGGCTAACATCAGAACAACCTTCAGGAACCTGTGTAAGGAATCATTCAGAATCTTGTACACCACATATGTAAGACCAATCCTGGAGTATGCGGCCCCAGCATGGAGCCCTTACCTTGTCAAGCACAAGACGAAGTTGGAAAAAGTACAAAGGTATGCCACTAGACTAGTCCCAGAACTAAGAGGAATGAGTTACGAGGAAAGGCTGCGGGAAATGCACCTTACGACCCTGGAGGACAGAAGAGTAAGGGGAGACATGAGCACAACCTACAAAATCCTCAGGGGAATCGACCGGGTAAACAAGAATAAACTATTCACCATTGGTGGTACGCGAACAAGGGGACACAGGTGGAAACTGAGTACCCACATGAGCCACAGGGACGTTAGAAGGAACTTTTTCAGTGTCAGAGTAGTTAACGGATGGAATGCATTAGGCAGTGATGTGGTGGAGGCTGACTCCATACACAGTTTTAAATGTAGATATGATAGAGCCCAGTAGGCTCAGGAATCTGTACACCAGTTGATTGATAGTTGAGAGGCGGGACCAAAGAGCCAAAGCTCAACCCCCGCAAGCACAAATAGGTGAGTACACACACACACACACACACACACGCAAGATGTCACCAGCGGGGTTCCACAGGGCTCTGTACTCGGACCCATCCTGTTTCTAGTATATGTAAACGACCTTCCAGAGGGTATAGACTCATTCCTCTCGATGTTTGCTGATGACGCAAAAATTATGAGAAGAATCAAAACAGATGTAGATAGACAGAGACTACAGGACGACCTGGACAAACTGGAGGAATGGTCTAGAAAATGGCTGCTAAAGTTCAACTGAGGAAAGTGTAAAGTAATGAAATTAGGCGAAGGGAGCAGAAGGCTGAACACAAGGTACCATCTGGGAGGTGAAATCCTACAAGAGTTAAATAGAGAGAAGATCTGGGGGTCGATATCACACCGAACCTGTCCCCAGAGGCCCACATCAAAAGGATATCATCAGCAGCATATGCTAGACTGGCCAATATAAGAACTGCTTTTAGAAACTTGTGTAAGGAATCGTTCAGGACCCTGTATACCACTTATGTAAGACCAATCCTGGAGTATGCAGCTCCAGCCTGGAGTCCATACCTAGTTAAACACAAGACGAAGTTAGAGAAGATTCAGAGGTATGCCACCAGACTCGTCCCGGAACTGAGAGGAATGAGTTACGAGGAAAGGGTAAGGGAGCTGAACCTCACATCCCTGGAAAACCGAAGAGTAAGGGGAGACATGATAGCCACCTACAAAATTCTCAGGAGAATTGACAGGGTGGACAAAGACAAACTCTTTGGCGCGGGTGGGACACGAACAAGGGGACACAAGTGGAAACTTAGTACCCAGATGAGCCACAGAGACGTTAGAAAGAATTTTTTCAGTGTCAGAGTAGTTAACAAATGGAATACATTAGGAAGTGATGTGGTGGAGGCTGACTCCATACACAGTTTCAAGTGTAGATATGATAGAGCCCAGTAGGCTCAGGAATCTGTACACCAGTTGATTGACAGTTGAGAGGCGGGACCAAAGAGCCAGAGATCAACCCCCGCAAACACAACTAGGTGAGTACTCACTCAAGAATGCTAGGATAACAACCTGCAAACAAGGCCATTTTAGGCCATTACGTCAAACGATCATGACTAGTTAGTGTGAGGGGAGCTGGCCATCCACATGAGGGGGAATAATGTCATTGTTATACTCACTAACTCTGACACACACAGAGAAACATGCACCGCTCACGAGACCACTTGTGTACAGTGGGTTTAGTGAGCTGCAAATGGTAGTTGGACAAATTGAGGGACAACTTGATTGTTGTGAAGGGAACTTCTTACCTCGTTACGTGGGAAGGGTCGTTGGGTCGTGCCCATGGCCACAAGACGCTATAAATCTTCCCAGCACACATAACGAGGCCATTTTGAAGCTGTGTGCAAGAGAGAGATGAGGCACTGATTGTGTGTGTGGAGTGAGGGCAAGATGATTACCACATGTCCACCATGTTTTTTTTTGTGTTAAATAAATACTGACATTACCTTTATGAAATGTTGACTCTGTTTGGAATGAGTATTCATTAGAATAATAGTCGTGTATGTTTAAGAGATAATGTGCCTTTTAAATAAGTATAAACATCATATCGAGAAAAAAACACTAAACCAAAGACGGAATATATTATTAACATATAAAGATAATTCTACACAGATATAAATTCTTCACAGTGTGATATGTATATTAAATTCTGTGACTTATGTGTGGGTTTGAGAGACTGATAATGGGAACGGTAATTCGGGGTAAATCTATACAATTTTAAGGTTACGGGCATTTTGAGATAAAATATAATTTGCATGAGAGGAAATGCTGACTACTATAACGTTCATTAATCATCTCCCTGTGTGGGGTAGCAAATACCCCAAGAGACATACGGTAGCCCCATACTCATGGGGATCGTCTCAAAGCCCTCCAAATGTACTCACTAGAAAGAAGACGAGAGAGATATCAAATAATATACACCTGGAAAATACTGGAGGGCCAAGTACCAAATCTACACAGTAAAATAACAACGTACTGGAGTGAACGATATGGAAGAAAATGCAGAATAGAACCAGTGAAGAGTAGGGGTGCCATTGGCACAATCAGAGAACACTGTAAACATCAGAGGTCCACGGTTGTTCAACACCCTCCCAGCAAGCATAAGAAATATTGCCGGAACAACCGTGGACATCTTCAAGAGGAAACTAGATTTATTCCTCCAAGGAGTGCCGGACCAACCGGGCTGTGGTGGGTATGTGGGCCTGCGGGCCGCTCCAAGCAACAGCCTTGTGGACCAAGCTCTCACAAGTCAAGCCTGGCCTCGGGCCGGGCTTGGGGAGTAGAAGAACTCCCAGAACCCCATCAACCAGGTATACAGGATTATCCTGTATTCTTGCTATCCTGAGAGGATAGCAAGTCCCAAAGAGACACACGCAAGCCTCTAGTAGGCAGACGCATGCCTCTAGTAGGCAGACGCATGCCTCTAGTAGCCAGACGCATGCCTCTAGTAGGCAGACGCATGCCTCTAGTAGCCAGACGCATGCCTCTAGTAGGCAGACGCATGCCTCTAGTAGCCAGACGCATGCCTCTAGTAGCCAGACGCATGCCTCTAGTAACCAGACGCATGCCTCTAGTAACCACACGCATGCCTCTAGTAGCCAGACGCATGCCTCTAGTAGCCAGACGCATGCCTCTAGTAGCCAGACGCATGCCTCTAGTAGCCAGACGCATGCCTCTAGTAGCCAGACGCATGCCTCTCGTAGCCAGACGCATGCCTCTAGTAGCCAGACGCATGCCTCTAGTAGCCAGACGCATGCCACCCCGGCTGTATAACAAACACACGAGCAATCATACAACGACGTCATGAACCATGAAGTAAAACAAACACAAGAACGAAATATAGCAAGTAAAAATGCAAGTCCACAAGCAAGAAATAAGTAAAGAAGCTAAAGAAGCAACTAACACACAAGGAAACAAACAAACGCAGCTGAGCGAGTCACTTGCAGTGTGTGAATATTTCACTGCAGAAAGTTAGGTTTGTATTACACACTGTCGAGCGGATTTGTCAGCATTCACACGCGGAAATGCTCTTCTTATGAAAGGTGTAATTGGCTCTTATAGCCCAATTTGCTTCAATTTTGCTGTTAGCGAGTTCATTATGATGTTCTTGGCTTATCTGTTTGCACAGGAGCCGGCAGTTAGCTCTTAACAAACAAGAGCGGAGGTAAGACCAACACTCACTTGAGAGTGAGTTACCAAGGGGGAGCACAAGGCAGTGACCGGCTCCGAGTGCCATCCTCCACTCTTCCTCATATGTTGAGGTCAGTACACTCCAAGTGTTGTGTTGTCCACTGGACCCAACAGTTGGGTGAAACCGTTGTTGACAGTCACAGTAGTCGGCTTGACTCTGGCCGTGTAGTGTGCTCACACAGCATACCTGGAACATGCCTGGGGAGGCTTTCCAGAGTTCTGGAGCATCGTGGCTGAGTCTGCTCTAGAGCATCGTGTGTGTGTCTGCTCTAGAGCATCCTTGGTGTGTCTGCTCTAGAGCATCGTGGCTGTGTCTGCTCTAGAGCATCGTGTGTGAGTCTGCTCTAGAGCATCGTGTGTGAGTCTGCTCTAGAGCATCGTGTCTGAGTCTGCTCTAGAGCATCCTTGGTGTGTCTGCTCTAGAGCATCGTGTGTGAGTCTGCTCTAGAGCATCGTGTGTGAGTCTGCTCTAGAGCATCGTTGGTGTGTCTGCTCTAGAGCATCCTTGGTGTGTCTGCTCTAGAGCATCGTGTGTGAGTCTGCTCTAGAGCATCGTGGCTGTGTCTGCTCTAGAGCATCGTGTGTGAGTCTGCTCTAGAGCATCGTGTGTGTGTCTGCTCTAGAGCATCGTGTGTGAGTCTGCTCTAGAGCATCGTGGCTGTGTCTGCTCTAGAGCATCGTGTGTGAGTCTGCTCTAGAGCATCGTTGGTGTGTCTGCTCTAGAGCATCGTTGGTGTGTCTGCTCTAGAGCATCGTGGCTGTGTCTGCTCTAGAGCATCGTTGGTGTGTCTGCTCTAGAGCATCGTTGGTGTGTCTGCTCTAGAGCATCGTTGGTGTGTCTGCTCTAGAGCATCGTAACTGTGTCTGCTCTAGAGCATCGTTGGTGTGTCTGCTCTAGAGCATCGTTGGTGTGTCTGCTCTAGAGCATCGTTGGTGTGTCTGCTCTAGAGCATCGTTGGTGTGTCTGCTCTAGAGCATCGTAACTGTGTCTGCTCTAGAGCATCGTTGGTGTGTCTGCTCTAGAGCATCGTAACTGTGTCTGCTCTAGAGCATCGTTGGTGTGTCTGCTCTAGAGCATCGTTGGTGTGTCTGCTCTAGAGCATCGTTGGTGTGTCTGCTCTAGAGCATCGTTGGTGTGTCTGCTCTAGAGCATCGTAACTGTGTCTGCTCTAGAGCATCGTTGGTGTGTCTGCTCTAGAGCATCGTTGGTGTGTCTGCTCTAGAGCATCGTTGGTGTGTCTGCTCTAGAGCATCGTAACTGTGTCTGCTCTAGAGCATCGTTGGTGTGTCTGCTCTAGAGCATCGTAACTGTGTCTGCTCTAGAGCATCGTTGGTGTGTCTGCTCTAGAGCATCGTTGGTGTGTCTGCTCTAGAGCATCGTAACTGTGTCTGCTCTAGAGCATCGTTGGTGTGTCTGCTCTAGAGCATCGTAACTGTGTCTGCTCTAGAGCATCGTTGGTGTGTCTGCTCTAGAGCATCGTTGGTGTGTCTGCTCTAGAGCATCGTGGCTGTGTCGGCTCTAGAGCATCGTAGCTGTGTCTGCTCTAGAGCATCGTAGCTGTGTCTGTTCTAGAGCATCGTGGCTGTGTCTGCTCTAGAGCATCGTAGCTGTGTCTGCTCTAGAGCATCGTAGCTGTGTCTGCTCTAGAGTATCGTGGCCGTGTCAGCTGTGTCTGCTCCGGTGTTGTGACCCAAATGTATAAAAGTAAATTAGAAAATTCTCTCTCAGATGCAAGGGGGCAGCGGAAGTGTGTGTAAATGAGTGTCTGTTGTAAGTATGCTGACGTATGGGCCCGGGTGTCCGGCGTCTGGGTCTCCAGGCGTCTGACACCAGGCGTCTGACACCAGGCGTCTGACCTGACGTCTGGCGTCCCCCAGACGTCTGACGAGTGGATTCCCTCCAGAGTGCCGCCAAAGGCAACTCAAATATCACCGGTGGTGAGCGGAAGCGGCAGTGGGAACGGTCTTGAACTCACGCAGAATGTGGGTGTGTGTGGAGGGCCGGAGGACCTGTGACCAGATGTGGAGTTTGGGAGTTGACATATTGGCTCAAACGAGAGGAAGAGTCAGTTATGTTCTGCAGCCAGACTGGATGGATGAACCAGTCGAGACAAGGGTACATCAGCAGGGGAGCGGGTGACATCAACTGGTCAAGTCTCCACACCTCCAGTGGTTGGTGGCCTCCACATCTCCACAGTGGTTGGTGGCCTCCACACCTCCGCAGTGGTTGGTGGCCTCCACAGTGGTTGGTGGCCTCCACAGTGGTTGGTGGCCTCCACAGTGGTTGGTGACCTCCGCAGTGGTTGGTGGCCTCCACAGTGGTTGGTGGCCTCCGCAGTGGTTGGTGGCCTCCGCAGTGGTTGGTGGCCTCCACATCACCACAGTAGTTGGTGGCCTCCACTCCTCATTGTAGCAGTACAGAGCTCTTGGTGGATTACGTGAGTGACTATCGTGCGTACCATATCTGTGTGTTATGAGTGACAACCAGTAATTTAATAGAGATAAGTGACTCTCCTGAGATAGGAATAACTTATTTCGCGATTAGGAAGTGACCGGCGGACGCTGCTTGAGGGGTTACGGGTTTGAGACCCAAGACAGTTCAGTGTGATTTTATATGTATGAAATATATTATACATATACTGTGAACATATTTTCGTATACGTAGTTATGTTTTTTGGCCTCTCTATGTGTCCCTGTGAATTCGGTAGCCTTATTCGCAGAGAACTGGTGAATTTTCTTGACATGAATACTTGATTAATATATAAATACTGGTAAATGAATATGTACTGATAAATATTGAGACATTACCAGATACAACGTCTGGTGGCGATGAGGACAGAATGGACACGTTAATGGGGATAGTAGACATGATGTTCAAGGAAAGGGGCGCAGGGGAAGCCTTAGAGGGTTTGGTCAAGGCGTTCCCAGATGTGTTTGCATTACGGGGAAAACCCTCGGGCTACATTGCTCAGGGATCACATAGGATTGATGTAGAGGGCGCACATCCGGTGTATACTAGAGCCTATAGCATATACCTGTTGCATATCAGAGGGAAGTAAAGGAAGAGATAACCAAGCTCTGAGGGTCATGATATCACAGAACCATCCCGTTCACTGTGGCACAGCCCAGTCGTGGTCGTCAGGAAGAAGAATGATGGAGTGTAGTTGTGTATAGATTTCCGCAGAATAAACATTAACCTGACGAAGGATGAAGGGTACCCCCATAACCCATCATACAGGACACACTGACACACTTGGAGGGTACACACTTCTTGGCCACATTAGACCTGCGCGGCGGGTACCACCAGAGACCAGGCTGGAGGAAGAGTCTAGGACACTCACAGCTTTTACGTGAAGCAAAGCCCACATTTCAAGGCAGTTTTTAATTAGCCGCAGTTGTTTGAGTATATTTTTCTTACTCCTGGAACTAGTAGGTCCATAATGGCCAGACTTGGCTGCAGGAGCCATAATTACCAGCATAGCGTCTTCTCAAGATGTGCACAGCTTAACAAATCACCAAAATTGGTTGAAAACCCGCGAAAGTTTTAGCGCCATTTTACCTCGCCCCATGTATCAGATTCGCAGCTCAAGCGTTCATTGCGAATTCCGTCCGTGCTTAAGCGTTGTGTACGTCGCTCACCAGTTGTTGTCAACGGGACGATAAATACGGCGTCGAGTAGTGTAAGTCAACCTCTGATGTGCTGGGGAAACTTACGTAATACATGTACAAGGGGAAAATATCGTACTTTATGTTATAAACTAGCCTTTGTTTGCCGTTTTAGACGATAAAATTATTAAATTCAAAGAACGTTCGGACAGAAGAACTATTTATAATATAAAATCACCCCCCTCCCCTCTCCAACCTTCCCGACCCTCCCACTGAAAAAAAATTGGCCAACATTTTGTCCTGCGGGAGGCCGCGTTTTCCAGCGGGAATCTACGGCAAATTTAGCAGTCCGTTCCCCGCTCCTCACTGGCCAGATTTATTTACAGCCAATACGCAGCAACACTCAGGGTCTGCGGCGCACGACTTCCGCCCGTATGCCAACGCAGCGCAGAGGTGAAGTTGGCGCATCTTTTTTGTCTTCCCTCTGCAAGAGCCGAAATGAAGGAATGTTATTTTTTGTATTGTATTTTTTTTTTCGTCATTCGCGTAAAGCATTTTGGCTTTTAGTTTTTTGTTTCAGCTTTTTAATGGGTTTGAGTTTAGCTTGACAGGGATGTTTGTTTGCTTACGCGGGGTGTGTAGTGTGTACTGTACACGGCGGCTGTATGGGACACCTCACTAACCCAGCCCATAACAATAATCAAACATTAACCTTTCCTAGGCCTAAATGAACAATCGTAGGCCTAATTTAGTGTACTACACTAGGCCCAGGAAAATTTTCGACACCCAACTCACACTTCTGTAAAGAAAGACAGTGACCAAAACGTGTTTTCCAATCTCTCTGGAGATGAGTGGACGGGTGTCCAGGCTCTGTCAGTATTGGGTGACGGGTTGCCCGAGCGGGAGGTCCACCTGGCCAGGTGTGTGAGGTCCTGCTTGATCCACCTGGCCAGGTGTGTGAGGTCCTGCTTGATCCACCTGGCCAGGTGTGTGAGGTCCTGCTAGATCCACCTGGCCAGGTGTGTGAGGTCCTGCTTGATCCACCTGGCCAGGTGTGTGAGGTCCTGCTAGATCCACCTGGCCAGGTGTGTGAGGTCCTGCTTGATCCACTTGGCCAGGTGTGTGAGGTCCTGTTTGATCCACCTGGCCAGGTGTGTGAGGTCCTGCTTGATCCACCTGGCCAGCTGTGTGAGGTCCTGTTTGATCCACCTGGCCAGGTGTGTGAGGTCCTGCTAGATCCACCTGGCCAGGTGTGTGAGGTCCTGCTAGATCCACCTGGCCAGGTGTGTGAGGTCCAGCTTGATCCACTTGGCCAGGTGTGTGAGGTCCTGTTTGATCCACCTGGCCAGGTGTGTGAGGTCCTGCTAGATCCACCTGGCCAGGTGTGTGAGGTCCTGCTTGATCCACCTGGCCAGGTGTGTGAGGTCCTGCTTGATCCA
>WNGS01135237.1:22173035-22189799 GCA_020271785.1 Procambarus virginalis
TGATTCATTACATAAATGTCCAACCTTGTGGCTTCAGGAGACGGGTTCGGCGTGACATCAACTACTAGATTCTTCCCTCTGTCCGTTTAATGGAGGATTTCATCTCCCGTACATATGTCTGGTCTTCTACACCTTCCAACTAGCTTTCTTACTTCTTGAGTTAAATTCTAGTAGCCATTGTCGGACCATCTTTCAGTTTGTCCAAGACATCTTGTAACCCTTGGAGTCTTCCTCTGTCTTATCCTCCTCATATTTTTTGCATCATCAGTAAACATTAAGAATGAGTCTATTCCCTCTGGAAGCATTTGCATTTATGAGAAATAGGATAGGTCCAAGAACTGAAACCTGTAGAACTTTGCTTGTGACACGTTGCCATTCTGAGATTTCACCCCTAACAGTAACTTTCTGTCTTCTGTTATTAGGCATTCCAAGTATTATCCACAGGAGCACCTTCCATGTCACTCCTGCCTGCTTCTCCAACATATGCACAGGTCTTATGAGGTACTATGTCAAAGGCTTCTAATAGTCCAGAAAATATGATCTGCCCATCCCTCTCTTTGTCTAATTTTGGTCGCCTCGTCATAGAATCGTATTAAACTATGAGCAAACCTATGAGGCTTACTATCCCTGAACCTGTGCTGGTGATGTGTTACAAAGTTCCTTCTCTCAGATGTTCTACTTTTTTTTTCCCTCACACTCTACACCATTATTTTGCATCGTATGCAAGTGAGGGGAACTGGCCTGTAGTTTAGTGCCTTCTGTCTTCCTCTGGATATCGGGACTGCATTAGCTGTCTTCCAATTTTCTGGTAGTTTTCCTGTTTCCAGTTACTTATACAACATGGAGAGTAGTGGCAAGCATTGTGCTTCTGCTTCCTCTTTTAGTATCCATGGGGCAGACTTTGTTTGATGGCCGCATTTCCAGAAAAGACAGACAGCATGCATCATTTGAGAGGCACATCAGAGCAAATTAGAATGGCGGACAAGCGGAGCCAACCTTAGACTCGCAGGTGCAGCTGAGAAAAAGGTCCAGGTTCCACGCCTGACACAGTTATCTTGATTTTGGGCAGGTTCTACAGAACTACTTGATATGGAGAAGAGACACAAACAAAGGAACAACGGAGGAAAACTACGTATCCAGATGAGCCATATGGCCGCAAAATCTAACTGTTGGCAGTTAACCGAGGTTAATAAGTGCAATAAACTAAGGAATGGAGTGTAGAGGGACACTTCATGGGTCCAAGAACTATTAGCTCTTGGACCCCGCCTTTTAACAAACTTTTTTCCTCTGTTATATCTACTACATATATTTCTCGCGCGCGCACACCACACACACAACACACACACACCACACACACACACACACACAAACACACACACACACACACACACACACACACACACACACATCCCCAGGTAGCAGCCCGTAACAGTTGTCTAAACTCCCAGTTACCTATTTACTGCTAGGGAACGGTAGCATCAGGGTGAAAGAAACTCTGCCTATTTGTTCCGCCATCGCCGGGGGATCGATCCTCGGCCTAGACTACAATTCCGAGCGCTATCCACTCAGCCGTCGGCCTCCAAATGTGTATGTGTGTGTGCTTGCGGGGGGGTTGAGCTCTGGCTCTTTGGTCCCGCCCTCTCAACCGTCAATCAACAGGTGTATAGATTCCTGAGCCTATTGGGCTCTTCATATCTACACTTGAAACTGTGTATGGAGTCAGCCTCCACCACATTACTTCCTAATGCATTCCATTTGTCACCACTCTGACACTAAAAAAGTTCTTTCTAATATCTCTGTGGCTCATTTGGGCACTCAGTTTCCACCTGTGTCCCCTGTGCGTGTGCCCCTTGTGTTAAATAGCCTGTCTTTATCTACCCTATCAATTCCCTTCAGAATCTTGAATGTGGTGATCATGTCCCCCCTAACTCTTCTGTCTTCCAGCGAAGTGAGGTTTAATTCCCATAGTCTCTCCTCGTAGCTCATACCTCTCAGCTCGGGTAATACTAGTCTGTGGCAAACCTTTGAACCTTTCCAGTTTAGTCTTATCCTTGACTAGTAGATGGACTCCATGCTGGGGCTGCATACTCCGGATTGGCCTGACATATGTGGTATACAAAGTTCTGAATGATTCTTTACACAAGTTTCTGAATGCCGTTCGTATTTGGCCAGCCTGGCATATGCCGCTGATGTTATCCTCTTGATATGGGCTGCAGGAGACAGGTCTGGCGTGATATCAACCCCAAAGTCTTTTCTTTCTCTGACTCCTGAAGAATTCCTCTCCCAGATGATACCTTGTATCTGGCCTCCTGCTCCCTACACCTATTTCATTACATTACATTTGGTTGGGTTAAACTCTAACAACCATTTGTTCGACCATTCCTTCAGCTTGTCTAGGTCTTCTTGAAGCCTCAAACAGTCCTCTTCTGTCTTAATCCTTCTCATAATTTGGCATCGTCCGCAAACATTGAGAGAATGACCCCTCCGGGAGATCATTTACATATATCAGAAACAAGATAGGACCGAGTACAGAGCCCTGTGGGACTCCACTGGTGACTTCACGCCAATCGGAGGTCTCACCCCTCACCGTAACTCTCTGCTTCCTATTGCTTAGGTACTCCTTATCCACTGGAGCACCTTACCAGCTACACCTGCCTGTCTCTCCAGCTTATGTACCAGCCTCTTATGCGGTACTGTGTCAAAGGCTTTCTGACAATCCAAGAAAATGCAGTCCGCCCAGCCCTCTCTTTCTTGCTTAATCTTTGTCACCTGGTCGAAGAATTCTATTAAGCCAGTCAGGCAAGATTTACCCTCCCTGAACCCATGTTGGCGATTTGTCACGAAGTCCCTTCTCTCCAGATGTGATACCAGGTTTTTTCTCACGATCTTCTCCATCACCTTGCATGGTATACAAGTCAAGGACACTGGCCTGTAGTTCAGTGCCTCTTGCCTGTCGCCCATTTTGTATATTGGGACGACATTCGCCGTCTTCCATATTTCTGGTAGGTCTCCCGTCTCCAGTGACCCACTATACACTATGGAGAGTGGCAAGCAAAGTGCCTCTGCACACTTTTTCAGTACCCATGGCGAGATCCCGTCTGGGTAAACATTAAGATCCAGCAGGTGTCTCTTGACCTCCTCTCTCGTAATTTCGAACCCTTCCAAGGCCGCCTGGTTTACTTCCCTTTCTCCTAGCACAGTGACCTCACCTTGTTCTGTTGTGAAGACCTCCTAGAACCTCTTGTTGAGTTCTTCACACACCTCTTTGTCATTCTCTGTATACCTGTCCTCGCCTGTTCTAAGTTTCACTACCTGTTCTTTCACTGTTGTTTTCCTCCTGATGTGACTATGGAGTAGCTTTGGTTCGGTCTTGGCTTTGTTTGCTATATCATTTTCATATTTTTTCTCTGCCTCTCTTCTCACCCTAACATACTCATTCCTCGTTCTCTGGTATCTCTCTCTGCTTTCTGGTGTTCTATTATTCCGGAAGTTCCTCCACGCCCTTTTGTTCAGTTTCTTTGCTTCCATACATGCCCTATTATACCATGCATTCTTTTTTTTGCTCCTCGGATTTTACCTTTTGGGTCGGGATCTATCTGCTTACTGCCTCCTGACACTTTTGGGTGACATAGTCCATCATATCTTGTACAGACTTAGCTCTGAGGTCTGTGTCCCAAGGTATTTCTCTTAGGAAGCTTCTCATCTCCTCATAATTTCCCTTTCGGTATGCCAGCCTTTTGTTTCCTATTTCTTTTTGGGGGGAGATACTTCCTAGCTCTACCAGGTACTCAAAGTTCAATACACTATGATCACTCATTCCCAAGGGTGCTTCCATCTTGACTTCCCTTATATCCCACTCATTTAGGGTAAATATCAAATCAAGCATTGCTGGTTCGTCTTCTCCTCTCATTCTTGTTGGTTCCTTGATGTGCTGGCTTAGAAAGTTTCTTGTTGCCACGTCCAGCAGCTTAGCTCTCCATGTTTCTGGTCCTCCATGTGGGTCTCTGTTCTCCCAATCTATTTTCCCATGGTTGAAGTCTCGCATAATTAGTTGTCCAGATCCATTCCTGCTAGCAACAGTAGCTGCTCTTTCTATTATGTTAATGGTGGCCATGTTGTTTCTATCATATTCCTGTCTAGGTCTTCTGTCATTTGGTGGTGGGTTATATATGACTACGACTACGACTACTGTGTGTGTGTGTGTGTGTGTGTGTGTGTGTGTGTGTGTGTGTGTGTGTGTGTGTGTGTGTGTGTGAGCGAGTGAGCTTGCTGATGATGATACATACCGTCATTGAAAATAATTATCCTCATTATATAAGGCAAATACACACACTCTGACACCGTCAGATTCGGTGCAGGAAAAACTTTGTAATAACGAGGTGGAAGGTGACCATGCAAATCTTCACATTAATGAACTGGAAATATTAAAACGCAAACAAAATTCTCCACGCCAACAAATTTAAAAGATCGAAAATATTTTTTTGTTTCTGGTTGAATGGGTTGGATTGCTTGGGTGGAACTTGATCTAACAGCAATTTCTTCACATTATCAACATTAAAATACGAGGTCTGTCGTTCGTTATAGTGAGACTGGGATTCATCAGTGATCGGTAATTCCATTAAGAACATTTCTTTGTCAGGGTAAAGACGCAAGTCGGGTTCTTTTCAGATTCATTTCGAGGACTTATAAGGCGCCGGTTAATTGCTTGATATCATCCCGTTCTCAGACCAGGTCCATTCCATCCAGCGGTCGACCCGAAAGACGCATTCATCAATTTTAATATGCTGTTCATTCAAAACAGGAATTTTCTCTAATATAAATTAATATTATTATATATTAGCATGCTGTACATGTTGATTAGGTTAGGTTAGGTGTTTAGGTTCTGTTGGCGATTATTTGTATTTGTAATTCGTGGGTGAAGCATTTATATAATAGCGTTGTGGTTCCAATAAGTCATCAACGAAGCACTTGTTCCGGAAATATTCGGACGTCATCTGTTAATTGTGAGTCGTGTGTATAAACCGCTTTTCATTCATAAATAGGGGGTTTGGCGGCTGGATTAACGAGCTTGGCTCTTTGTATGCGAGGACGGGCAGGTTTATGAATGAAAAGCGGTCTACACACGACTCACAACTGATGACGTCCGAACACTTCCGGAACAAGTGCTTCGCTCATGTCCTCTGTTCGAACCACAATTCTATAAATGCTTCACCCACGTACTTCAAATACAAATAATCGCCAACAGAACCTAAACACTTAACCTAACCTACACCTAACTATACATACGATTTTTATGTATAGAAATATTAATTTATATATGAGAACAAACCACTTTTTAATACACAGTTTGCTAAGATTGGTGAATGCGTCTGGGGAGGCCGGCCGCTGCTGTCTTTCCAGCTTTCCAGGTACTACCCCCCCCCCTCGCCCTCCCTATCATTGTCTTAATCTTCGTTTAACCTCTGCGTCCTCACTTCTTCCTCCCGCAGCTGCTGCTGACACCCGTCTTGCTTCTTCTACTCTTTGTTTATGTGTACACATGCACAAATATACTCAAAATTGGCGCGTACATTGTTAGCATTTATATATAATATGGTGATAATTAAACCTAATACAATATTTCCAGGCCGTTCACCATTCATTTTCTCCAGCCATTCTAACCCTAGAAACCTAGGCCTTTTTAAGGCTCTTTCCATTTTTCACCCATTTTAATTGTTACCAGTTATTAGTTTGTTTTCAACTCCCTTGATTTTATAACTATTCCAACGTTCCTCACAGTATTCCAGACCATTTGTAATTTGTTCAGCCTTTTCCGTCTCAGATTTTCCTTTTCTCTACACACAATTGTTCTGAAATGCTTTCTTAAACCACCTTCCAGTTTTTCCTTAACCAAAATTCTGGTGTTGGTGGCAGTGGTCCCCGGGGCGTCTCCCTCAACTCTCACCGACACTCCTCTCTGGAGAAAAATTTCCAGCCGCTCTATCCCAGATCATCCTCTCTTCTCTTATATCCCCGTTTTTCTCTTTCCTTAATTATTTTCTTTTTCCTCTTCCACCATCCGCCCCTCCTTGTCTACGTCACCCCCACCTACCCCCTCCAAACATCCAGCATTTCCACAAACACGATAACAACATTTTCATTTGCCAAAATCCCGGGTATAAGAACACGCAAATCAAACAAATCCTACTTTATAGCTGGCCTCCTTAATGAGGCAAATGCTGTATGTGCACCCTAACTGAAACTCACACGAACGATTACTATGGTAGTGAAAAATGGATACCGGAGCACTATCTTTTCAGATGTGACATGAGACACAGGCAACAGGGTGGGGTCAGCTTCTACATCAAAGACACAGTCATCTCCACTGAGCTGCTAAACAGCACAAATGATATGGTGGAAGTGCTGATAATCAAATAGAGATCCTTAGTGTGGTTATTGTCCTTGTATATAAGTAACCAGAGGCTAATCCTCGCCAGTTTAAAGACCAATTAATGAAAATAGAACACTATATAAAACCTCACAAATCTGGTCTCAAACATCATCTTGCTTGGCGACTTCAACCTACGGCGCCTGAAATGGAAGAACGTAGTAGACAGTTATGTCTGAGAGAATAACGGGAAGCAGCCTAACAGAACAGTCACACACCAATGATCTACTACGGATGCGCGACAGATTTGTCCTAAACCAGCAAATAGTAGCCTAAACTGTGTGTGTGTGTGTGTGTGTGTGTGTGCGTGTGTGTGTCAATATTGGAAATTTTGATGCAAGATTTCTTTCTTGCTGCAAGTTGATAACTAACTTGCGGGAGATGTGGTGGTCTGAAAGATTATTAGGGGAAGAAGAGCGGGTTTTCTTCCTATTGGGGAGTGTTGTACATGCTGCTATGGCGGTGTGTCCACTCACAAGATGAGTGGCGCTGCCCAATAAACTCGCCCCTCGGGGCAAAATTTAAAAAATTTAAATGGCCGCATAATGTTTGGTCTCTATGCTATCATACTGTGCACTGTTTTCCTGGCGTGGCATCCATATTTCACCAATCTTGGACTGGCCAGTACAGCAATGGCCTCGCTTCTTGCAGGGTGGTGGTGTTCGATCCCCCAATGATCTAAGTGTTTGGACATTTTCCTCCCTTCCGTCCTCATATAATTTCCAAGTGTTGTATAGTCAGACTAGCCTAGTGCGTTCTACTGATAATTAACTTAATTAACTCTACTGAAAATTAACATTATTTAATGTTCTATAAGAGCCCCGAGTGAGATCACCGGCGGGTTCCGGTAACAATCATATAGTACTTAGTAGGCATCTAAGTACTATATGATTGTTAACAATCATATAGACAACAGATAACATTAGTCTGCCTCCTCCTCCCACAGGGCGTTCACACCTCAGCTGGTAGCGTTCTACAAGCACCTGAAGGAGAACACGAAGCACCAGTTGGAGGTTATCCTGGTGAGCAGCGACACAGAGGAGACCACCTTCCAGGACTACTTCAGCGACATGCCCTGGCTGGCCCTCCCCTTCACCGAGACCAAACGAAAGGTAAGTCCTCCACTCCTAGTTTTCCCCCTTCGCTTACTGCCCGTGTTGGGGAGATGGTGACAGTTATCCTCCCAACCCTGCGAGCTTGACTCGGCTTCAGGCCGGGCTTGGGGAGTAGAAGAACTCCCAGAACCCCATCAAGCAGGTATCAAGCAGTGTTGGGGTGTCGTGGGGCTGTCAAACTTGTTGTGGTATACTCACTGTAAACCCACCACTATACTGTGCTCCAGGGCTGCCGTATTTATTTTAAACATAGAATCTAGCAAGCCCTCCAGGTGGGGTGGGTCAAGGCCCGGCCCGCAAGGAAAGTGCTTGGGGGCCAAATTTACACAAATGTACCTGCTTCAGGGCATGATAGACCCCTCCACATTGGACACAAGGAATAACTAGTATGTAAACTTTATGGTTTATTAATCACAGAAACCTTTCCCATGACGAAACTCCTGGCACTGCCTGTTCTTATTTACTCTATGGCCAGACTCCTCCTGGGACAGGGATAAAAGCTCACTCTTGGCAGGCCAAAAAAACTCTGAAGAAGCAGACGAGGAGTCACAATAACTTGGCTGAAATATGTTGACCAAACCACACACTAGAAAGTGAAGGGACGACGACGTTTCGGTCCGTCCACAATCGACTTGAGAATGGTCCAGGACGGACAGAAACGTCGTCGTCCCTTCACTTTCTAGTGTGTGGTTCTAGTGTCTACACCTCTGAAGAAAGTACAGTCGCAATATCCCCTAGCTCCCACAGACATAACAATATCCTCTCTAAACTCGCTCCTACAAACACAATAACAGTGGAGCAAGATTACAGTTGCATACTGTAAAAATAGTTATTAAAGTAGATCGGTGGCCAATACTTAAACAGAGTTCATTAGGACTTATCTGAGACAAACTCCCAGGAGTCAACAAAACACGACCGCTCGCCCTCCATTTCAATTACCAATTGAATCCACGTTCCCCCAGTGCCTCCGAGTAGCCCAAATGATCATACAGTAACAGTCTACGCTGACTCAGTTGACCACCAATTTCTTACATTGTCACACTATGTAATATACCCTTCTGGCGGGTTATTTATTCACTAATTTACACATTATCTTTTCTTAAAACTGACCAGGAGTTTACATGGTAATAATCATTTATACGTCTGGCAGCAATACAGGCTCAACTGCCTCCAGAATCAATGTATTCACTTTATCTGTTTGCAACATTATCATATTTCATTATCCACCTTGGTCATAATAGGGGGATTGTGACCGTTTTCTCTCGTCTACTGGGAGTATTGGGGGAGTGTATCAGTTGTCCCACACTTACTGTGAGTGTATTGGGCTGGCTACTATTATGTACACAACTAATGATAAGGATGCAGAACATTTTTTTTTGTAGTTCTGAGTATAAGTGTTGATGGTGACCCTAAGGGTCCAGTAAACGGTGCTGACGCCAATCAATTATTTTGCAGAACAATTTTCGCGAAACATTTTGCCTTCATGCTCTGCTGAAATTCGAGATATGCTTCTTATTTACTTATGTACATATAATGAGAAATTATTAGCATTTCTTCAGTAGTTTTCTTTATACTCATCGAAATTTTAACATTTCAATTTTATTTGTTATTGTTTTAATTCTTTGGGTAGAGTTGGTTGTAGTCATTATATGGTGGGCGGTCGACTTTATTTTCTCTTGCCCACTTAAAGCTGGAGAAACTGCTGACCTGGAAGACGTGTAGAGGTCTTTTACTACTGGAATCCACTCAAAGCATCCAAATTATTGGGACCACTTAAATTTTTGTATATCTCTATTCCCTAGAGTGCAGGCGGGAGAGATACATAATAATTTACACTTGAAAAATGCTAGAAGGACAGGTTCCAAATCTGCACACAGAAACAACACCACTTGAGTACAGGAGGCAAAGCAGAATGTACATAATAACCCCGTTGTAAAGCACAGCTGCAATAGGGTACGCTGAAAAAGAGAATTTTATCACTTTTAAAAGCCCAAGACTTCAACGCTCCCTCCACACACACGGGACATAACTGGCCGGCCTCTCCTTGTGTTCAAAATAGAACTTGATGAACACCTTCAAAGGATACCTGAACAACCAGGCTTTGATTCATGCGTCAGGCTGCGGGCAGCCGCTTCGAACAGCCTGGTTGACCAGGCCACCAAGCCGGAGACTTGGCCAGAGAGACTGCCGCGGGGACGTTGATCCTCGGGTTCTTCGAAATGTAAAAGCTTAAAGGATCCAACAGCCTGTTGGATCAAGTTATTACAAGTCCAGGCCGGGCTCGGGGAGTAGACTAACTCCCGGAACCCTCTCCAGGTAAACTCCATCACATTATTGTGATATCTTTGTAGATAAGTTAACTATCTTAACAGCTTTGATAAATTTGGCAGAAAGTTTGATTAACGATACGATTGTGATAACAAATAAGATAACGGTTGACTCGCCTACTCAAAGCACTGTCTAATAGCCTTGTCAACGAGGCACTTGACTCTTAGGCGCTTTCTAAATGGCGTATGAATTAAACATCAATAATATGATAACATATAATGAAAGGTATAGTTTTCACAATACATCCTCTGAGAGTTTACTGTAACTCTTAACTGTGGTCAGTATTAATGTTTACCTGGTTACAAACAGTTGTCTGTGACGGAATGATTCCAGCCGTACATGGGCCTCAACATCCAGCCTTTTGAGACACTTCCGCTCTTTAATAAAAACAAAACAGTCCCCATTAACCCAACCCAAACATGTGAAGTGAAATGGAAGTGAACAAGTTTTGGTCCGTCCTGTACCCTTATCAAGTCGCACCTGGATAATAATGTGTATATTATTCATGTGTGTATATATCTTTATATTAGAAGTGATATCATTAGCAAGACGTTAAATAACCACTAGACTCAGAATAATCGAGCCACAAGCGAGGACATTGTAATGTACTATAACGGTACATTTATCCCCCTGCCTGTCTGACGTATGGAAAGGCAATAAGGAATGCAATTGACAAGAATGTAATCCTTGTAGTGAAAACAAAGTTGGTCTAATCATTGACAATAACAACCCTTGTACAGCTTTTTTTATTATGAAGAACAACATTTCCTCCCCTTGGGACAAGGTGAAGTGTACTAAGGTAATACATGAGTATCACTGCAACTGTGAAGACTGTGCGCTCTGCCACCATCAGCTACAATGGACACGCTACTCAGCCCATCCTCTTGAGTTGCCACAGTGGACAAAATACAGGGTACTAAAACGTGCGAGCCCTAGCCACCCACCTAACCTAACCGACCTGCACATAGAAAACATGGATGTTTGAGACGCTACTGTTCATAGTACGCAGTATTTTGTCCGATGGGGACCATTGTGGACAAAAATGGGGTGTATTATTTGAGAGGATGAATTGCATTGTTAACACTAAGTAGGAATTTCACTTTTCAATTTCAGGAAAAATAAATCAAACCACCACTCACTAACCCGCAGCACCTTCTTGAATCTGTTTACACATGGTAAACAGTACGACAGACATCACACACACTATTGCCTGTAGGAGGCAGTGAACACTTGAGGCCATCACAGACTGAGGACAGACACAGACATCACGAGTCACAATGACGGGGCTGAAGACTTGATACTGGTCCAGGACGGACCCAAACGTCCTCGTCTCTGCATCTTCTGGTGTGTAGTTTGGTCGTCTTGAAGCCATTGTTATTCGTCAGCATGCCCTATTGATTAACACTCATATCAAGTGAATTTGACATCGAGCATTGAGCTGTTTGATGGAACTTAGAACCATTGGGAAGGTACCATGGCATTAGACAGTGATCACCCTAGAACTCTGACCCTAGAATTCGTTACTCACTGATTTATGACGAAGATTATGATTTTGATGATTAAGGACTATTCATCCCTAATAACAGGAGTGATGGGGTGAGGTGAACCCACGCTTATATGTTATACCAGGCATATAATTTTAGTACAGTATACTCGTGTCCTCTCTACCATGTATATTTTCCTGAGGATGTAACGTTCATGAAATATTATAATATAATAATATTGAAGAAGTGATGAAAACTGTAATCAATATATATAGACTAAACCACGTCACCACTTGCTAATGGTCCAGGACGGACCTGGTCTCATAATGGTCCAGGACGGACCTGGTCTCATAATGGTCCAGGACGGACCTGGTCTCATAATGGTTCAGGACGGACCTGGTCTCATAATGGTCCAGGACGGACCTGGTCTCATAATGGTCCAGGACGGACCTGGTCTCATAATGGTCTAGGACGGACCTGGTCTCATAATGGTCCAGGACGGACCTGGTCTCATAATGGTTCAGGACGGACCTGGTCTCATAATGGTCCTGGACGGACCCAAACGTCCTCGTCTCTCCATCTTCTGGTGTGTGGTGTAGTCTTCAGGTCTTAAGCCACGTTATTGTGACTTAAGATATGTTAATAGCGTTATTGTGACGTTATTGTTATCGTCTGTAACCAAGATAGTTAATTATATTTACTGAGTGAGGAGAATTCGGTGTACGCAGGAGTACTTCTGTACAACAGTGTTCGTTGGCTCAGTAGAGGTTCTGGCCTTAAAAGTTTTGTTGAAACGAATGAAAAATTGTCTTGTCAAGGATTATCTGACATTGATTGGATTTGTAGACTGATATTTTTCACAGTTTCTCCTCATATTTTGACGTGACATGTGCTCCGAATTATAGATTCTGCCAAAACACTTTATGTTTTGTTTGATAACATTAAAACTTTTGAAATCAAAGTAAATCTTTTTAAATGTGTTGTCGTCAATGGCATTTTATAATATGATCCAAAGCGTATAATTTCACATCGACATTCCTTGTTGTGTACAAGCAAAATACTGTTTATAAATTAAATTTTGTTAATTTTTTAAAAAATTAATATTAATAATTGAATACTCTATGTTACACTTTTGTTAATAGTAAAACAATAACTATACACATAAATAAAAAAGAGAACTCATTTTTCGTTTAAAAAGAGCATTATTATTAATTATTGTTACTTAGGAATTAATGTAATAGTTATTTGTAAAATACAATTCCTAAAGAGGAATATGTATATAATATGCTGACTACATTCGTTATTATTGATCGTCTTAGGTACTATGCTTAGTCTTCATTCTCGTTAAATCTATAAATGATTTCGTCGTTGATCGCTGATGATGGTGACAGTATCGCTGGTGATGGTGACAGTATCGCTGGTGATGGTGACAGTATCGCTGGTGATGGTGACAGTATCGCTGGTGATGGTGACAGTATCGCTGGTGATGGTGACAGTATCGCTGGTGATTGTGACAGTATCGCTGGTGATGGTGACAGTATCGCTGGTGGTGGTGACAGTATCGCTGGTGATGGTGACAGTATCGCTGGTGATGGTGACAGTATCGCTGGTGATGGTGACAGTATCGCTGGTGATGGTGACAGTATCGCTGGTGATGGTGACAGTATCGCTGGTGATGGTGACAGTATCGCTGGTGATGGTGACAGTATCGCTGGTGATGGTGACAGTATCGCTGGTGATGGTGACAGTATCGCTGGTGATGGTGACAGTATCGCTGGTGATGGTGACAGTATCGCTGGTGATGGTGACAGTATCGCTGGTGATGGTGACTATCGCTGGTGATGGTGACAGTATCGCTGGTGATGGTGACAGTATCGCTGGTGATGGTGACTATCGCTGGTGATGGTGACAGTATCGCTGGTGATGGTGACAGTATCGCTGGTGATGGTCACAGTATCGCTGGTGATGGTCACAGTATCGCTGGTGATGGTCACAGTATCGCTGGTGATGGTCACAGTATCGCTGGTGATGGTCACAGTATCGCTGGTGATGGTGACAGTATCGCTGGTGATGGTGACAGTATCGCTGGTGATGGTGACTATCGCTGGTGATGGTGACAGTATCGCTGGTGATGGTGACAGTATCGCTGGTGATGGTCACAGTATCGCTGGTGATGGTCACAGTATCGCTGGTGATGGTCACAGTATCGCTGGTGATGGTCACAGTATCGCTGGTGATGGTCACAGTATCGCTGGTGATGGTCACAGTATCGCTGGTGATGGTCACAGTATCGCTGGTGATGGTGACAGTATCGCTGGTGATGGTGACAGTATCGCTGGTGATAGTGACAGTATCGCTGGTGATGGTGACAGTATCGCTGGTGATGGTGACAGTATCGCTGGTGATGGTGACAGTATCGCTGGTGATGGTGACAGTATCGCTGGTGATGGTGACAGTATCGCTGGTGATGGTGACAGTATCGCTGGTGATGGTGACAGTATCGCTGGTGATGGTGACAGTATCGCTGGTGATGGTGTGGTTGTGTGTAGGAATGTTGGGAAATAGATGTTGTCATCGTCCCTCTTTTTTAGGATCTTTGAGACTAACAAAGAATTAAAACAGAACTTGGAGGGATAATTTAGGGATAAGATTTTATTTGAATAATGTTTTATAGAAGACAACTACCCGGTAAATTGTCATAATTTATTTATTTCCTTAATGTTTTCTATCGTTCTTATAATATTTTGCACTTTTCGGGGGAGGATGAAGGATATGTATTCAACTTTTTATATACATTTCCTTTTTACACATTATCATTATTAACATCTTTATTGACAAAATTAATTATAATTTTGCCTAATCTGAGGATTTCAATTAAGTCTTATTAAAGTGAGGATAATGCTGGTATTCACTGTCACGCAGGACAGAGGGTCTTTACACACACAAATCACAATAGCGTGATGCATCAAATGAACAAATCCACAAATGCCGTGACGAGGGTTCGAACCTACGTCCGAGAGGATCCCAGACACTGCCTTAATCGACTGAGCTACGACATGGTTAAAAGAATTGCACCCGGTAGGTCAGGAAATCATCCTGACCTACCGCGGGTCTTGCAGTCTCTCCGAGACACAAAGCAGGTCTTTACACAGTTCCCCCATGCATAGGGAAATCGTGTAAAACCCTGGTTTGTGTTTCGGAGAGACTGCAGGACCCGCGGTAGGTCAGGATGATTTCCTGACCTACCGGTTGCAATTCTTTTAACCATGTCGTAGCTCAGTCGATTAAGGCAGCGTCTGGGATCCTCTCAGGCGTAGGTTCGAACCCTCGTCACGGTCCTTGTGGATTCGTACATTTCCTTTTCCTTATTTTGCGTTCTTCACACTCTCTATAATTACACAATTGCGTTGTTTCGTGTGCAGATGTGAACATGTTGAGACTATCAATGCACAGTAAACAGCTGTGACACTAGAGTGGTAATGAAGAGTTGTCCGGTACGGCATCAGCGAGGCGGCATAAAACAAATCACCACCAGACTGCACCTGGTGACTTGTATTATCTCCTCTCGTAATTGTTGAACCTTTTGCCTCATAATGTTGAAGTGTGGCGTCCACGTTGACTTTTTTTGCAGGGATATTCCTGCGCGGGTCCTAAACCTCTGGCTGGCCCACTGAGTGTTGCTTGTTTCTGTTTTACTTGGGCGGAGTATGAGTATGACTCGTATGGTCGCTTCAGTAAGATTTTGGATGTTGAATTCCCACGCCATGTTGACGGCGCGGCGTGGTTGCTGTTCGTGTAGGGTAGCATCTGTGTTGTGTCTAAATAAACCTTTTGTTGTATGGTTATGTTTTGAATTTTGATATTTAGATTTGTTTCATTAAAGTGTCTTGCTTCCAGTACTTGCAACTTGGCTGTTTTGTTGCAGTGTTTTACTATTTTGCCTTGGTTGTTATTTTCTGCTTTGTGAAGTAGGTGGAGCACAATTCTTGATGTGTTTCTTGGTGGCAAAGTAATTTCTCTTTCTAAGTTATACTGTGACAATTATATTTAAATTCTCAGTAGAGTGAATTACAGTTATCATGCCGCAACATCCTTAAGCAGAACAATTACCATTCATCTACACTACAGCATGGAGCATACATATATTAAGTCACATGTGTATGACCAATACATATATATTAAGTCATGTCAAAACACCATTACCACCAGGCAGGTAATGACAAACAGTACACAAATATTAATACACTACAACGTGAAAGCCGCAGGTCTCCAACTATTAATATATAGTAGACATGCAGTAGAGCGACCAGCAGCAGGAGACGGTGAGCTACACAACACTGACGCCGCCACACCGGACACACCACCACCACCACACCTGCAACAACACATGTCTCCATCATGAGGAAAGGTGTTAGCACGACACTACACACCACATGTCATGTCACCTGGAGCAGCCTAGTTAGTCCCGTGCAGGTGACCGCTCCACGTGACTAGGCTGCTCCTACTACCCAACGTGTGTTGCAAGGCAATCATTGCACCGTCAGGAACTACGGGCTCACCGTAGCCCGTGCTACTTGGAACTTCTTGTTCCAGGTAGCGAATCTTTAACAACAATTGCACCGTCAGCCACAGACCTCGCTGACAACCGTGGCTGCTATAATGACCAACCACCATTGATGGCTGGTGTAGTGATGAGGTAACATTGTCTTCACAAGTTTACAGCGGCATTCCCCAGCGAAGAGTTGGTGTGTGTGTGGTGGTGTGGACTGGTGTTAGCGAGGCCAGCGCTGCCACACCACCACACCACCCTGGTGGTGGTGGTGTGTCCCACCCTGGTGTGTGGCGGTGTGTCCACCCTGGTGGTGTGTCCCACCCTGGGGTGTGGTCCCACCCTGGTGGTGTGTCCCACCCCGGTGTGGTGGTGGTGTGTCCCACCCTGGTGGTGTGTCCCACCCTGGTGGCGTGTCCCACCCTGGTGGTGTGTCCACCCTGGTGGCGTGTCCCACCCTGGTGTGTGTCCACCCTGGTGGTTGTCCCACCCTGGTGGTGTGTCCCACCCTGGGGTGTGTTCCCACCCTGGTGGTGTGTCCCACCCTGGTGGTGTGGTGGTGTGTCCCACCCTGGTGGTGTGGTGGTGTGTCCCACCCTGGTGGTGTGGCGGTGTGTCCCACCCTGGTGGTGTGGTGGTGTGTCCCACCCTGGTGGTGTGTGGTGTGTCCCACCCTGGTGGTGTGGTGGTGTGTCCCACCCTGGTGGTGTGGTGGTGTGTCCCACCCTGGTGGTGTGGTGGTGTGTCCCACCCTGGTGGTGTGTGGTGTGTGTCCCACCCTGGTGGTGTGGTGGTGTGTCCCACCCGTGGTGTGTGGTGGTGTGTCCCACCCTGGTGGTGTGGTGGTGTGTCCCACCCCTG
>WNGS01135237.1:22195065-22206105 GCA_020271785.1 Procambarus virginalis
CACGAGGGGCGTGGGTGGGACCGCCTACACAATACTGCGACCGTGCGAAGGATGCCACGTTATACTGTGTAAATAAAGGCTACTATAATGTGGATGCATATAATGTGTATTCGTTATTTAATTCACTGTGTCCTACAGTGACATTGCTGTTGTGTGAAGTGAGTTATCTACAAGTATATCAAATTCGTACGAGCGCGGTCACCATGAGAGCTTTAATCCTATTGTCTATTACTGGTTTAAAATGATGATAATCGCAATGCATTTATATTGTAAATATCGGCAGTATACAAGATCTAAATGATTAAAAATAATACGATGGTGAATTATTAAGCAGCGTGGTGCTGAGCACATAATGTTGCTATTTAGTGGATTCTGTGGTAGTGTTTTTGTGTCAGTGCGTCTGCTGTTGTTTTGTATAGAACATTGTTTTGGGAAATGATAGTGCTGCGAATAATTCCATATCTGAGACAAAATTCATGAAACCTTGAGCTGGATCAAGCGAGTAACGCGAGTTATTGATTATTATTTATCGATGTTGGTTACAGTCACATTGCAACTTAGGGGCACACAAAGTATGTCCACAATTTTCTAAAAGCTAGGTTTTGTTTTTTCCAAAGTTATAAGTCAACTGCATTACCGTGTAATTAGGAAGTGTGTGGGGATCGCGAGTTTAGTAAACACGGCTCATTGGTTCCTGCCCACGTGTATTTCATCGAAGCCTAGGCCTGTATATGCAACCAATCCTTCCAGCGGTTTAGATTGCTGGTTTGTGAAGTAATGTGGGGGGGGGGGGGGGCCATCGTTGAGTATATTTGGCGTAATTCAGATAACTAATTAGATTAGAATTTGGTACGATTCACTTAATTAATTTAAATGAGTAATTAATAGAATTTGGGACTATTCACTTTATAGTCTTTAAAAAACTCTCTGTGCTTTTAACACCTTAACAAAATATTGCTGTGTGCGGTCTCGGCTCGGGGGCAACAACAACAACGAGAAAGAAAAGGAGGAGTATGGAAAACAGAAGAGGAAGCATGATATACAGCATAATATTTTTTGATCGTTGATATAATTGGTGTTAAAAGGCGACAAGAGACGTCTGTTTTCAAGTATCTATAATTAAAGTGAATATAACCAACATTCTATTTAAAACTTTACGGTCCATTCCTCTCTAATTACTGTGAATTAGGACAGCAATCTATCTAAACAAATTAGTATACTCTGCCAATTACGCAATATATGCACGATGGTCCACATACTTACAAAAAGTAATCTAAACAGAGGATTGGTTGCATATAAAGGCCTAGAGCTCTCGATGAAATACACTGGTGGGCAAGGACCAATGAGCCGTGTGTTATAAAACGCGCGCATCCCATCACAACACCTGAATGAAGGTACAAAAACTTGCAAAAATACAAACATAGCGTGTAGAAAAATTGTGACAGATTACTTTGTGTGCCTCATAAGTTGCAATGTGACTGTAACCAACATCGATAAATAATAATCAATAACTCGACAGTTACATAGCTTGATCCAGCTCAAGGTTCATGAATTTTTGTCTCAGATATGAATATTTCGCAGCACTATCTTTCCCAAAACAAGTTCGATACAAACCCAGCAGACGCAACTGACAACACACACACTACCACCGATATCCAACTAAGTAGATTAACATATTGTGCTACAGCACCACCTGCTTAATAATTCACCATGTAGAATTTTAAATCCATTAGATCTTGTATACTGACCGATTATTTACAATAATAAATGCAATTGCGTATCACATTTATAAATCAGTAATAGACAATAGGATTAGACGCTTACTATGTGACCGCGCTCGATAAGGAATTGATTCCTTGTAGCTAAACTCACTTCACACACGCATCGGTCGTCAACTGTAGACACAGTGAATTAATAACGAATACACATATATATTGCAGCCAAAATTATAGTAGCCTTTATTTACACAGTATAAGTGGCAATCCTTCGCACGGTCGCAGTATTGTGTAGGCGGTCCCACCCACGCCCCTCGTGGGTGGGGACCAGGAAGGTTCACTCTGGCCACCCTGCGTAAAAAGGTTGGTTTCACACCGCGACCTGGGGAGGCATGGTTCACAACCACGAACCTGGGAGTAGAAGGTTCAACACCATCGACCTGGAGATGTAAGGGTATCACCAGCCACGACCTGGGAGAGCAAGGTTCCACCACTCCTGGGTAGAGCAAGGTTCACTAACACACGACCTGGGAGAGTAATGCTTCACACAACGACCTGGGAGAGTAAGGCACACACACGACCGGGGAGAGTAAGGTTACACAACCACGACCTGGGATGAGAGGTAACACACCACGACCATGGGAGAGTAAGGTTCACACAGATGCGACCTGACGAGAGTTAGAGGTTCACACAACGCGGACCTGGGAGAGTAAGTTTCACACCGCGACCTGGGAGCGTAAGGTTCACACAGCGACCTGGGGAGAGGAATGTAACATTCACGACCTGGAGACAGGAAGGTTCAACACCACGACCTGGTTAGAAGTAGGTTACAACAACCAAGACCTGGGAGAGCAAGGTTCACAACCACGACCTGGGAGAGGTAAAGGTTCACTCACGACCTGGGAAGAGTAAGGTACACACCACGTAGCCTGGGAGAGTAAGGTTCACACAGCGACCTGGGAAAGGTAAGGTACACATCACGACCTGGGAGAGTAAGGTTCACACAGCGACATGGGAGAGTAAGGTTCACAAATCACGACCTGGGGAGAGTAAGGGTACACACAACCACGAACCTGGGAGAGTAAGGGTACACACTCACGACCGGGAGAGTAAGTGTTCACACAGCGACCTGAGAGAGTTAGGTTCACACAGCGACCTTGGGAGAGGATCAGCAGGTCGACCTTGGGAGAGTAAGGTTCACACGAGCGACCACTTGGCGAGTAAGGATACACATCACGACCTGGGAGAGTAAGGATCACCCAGCTGACCTGGGAGAGTAAGGTTCACACAGCGACCTGGTAGAGTAAGGTTCACACAGCGGGACCTGGGAGAGATAAGGTTCTTCTTACTTCTTCTTGAGAATAGGTGCAGTTTGCATGAAGGGTTAACTCTCCTCCGATGACTGCAACCAGTACAGACCTAAGTAGAGATGCGTTTACGGTTAGGAGGAGAAGAAAGTCAAAGGCGGTAGATGTGATGGGCCGTAGAGAGGAAAGGCGGCGAAAACAGAGTCGAACGTTAGAGAGAGTTACCCCCGCACCGGGGGGGCGGGAGTGTCGCGGTCACGGTGGCAAGCCACGGCAACAGCTTAGCCAGTGTGTGCAGAGACTGGAACTAATACTTCTTCGGGAACTTGTATATCGGAAGGCGCAAGCAGTACGCTTCCCGAAACACCCACTCGTCATCGGGGAGCCGGCCACCAGGCGGCGCTCTCGGCTGAGACATCCTATCCGGCACCCGAGACACAAACCCCTTCACCCGCGACACCCAGTATAGTGGCAACGAGCACAGCAACGGGCATCGGAAGCAACCGGGCATCTCGATAAAGGGCCCAACATCCCCGGCCCTCACAGAGGGGCAGCGACGCCAGCAGAACAAGAACCAGAGGCAAATCCAAAGAACCGTGATGCACAGTAAACGAAGGAGAGTAGCGGCACTGTTCGAGTCGGGGTCTAGGCGTGCGGATGCATGCGCTGGCAACATCGACCCCACCACGGGGCACAGGACCCGAGGCCCCCGGCACACATCTTTCCTCCGCACATCACGACCAGGTCTCGAACATCAGGGACAACCCCCACTGCGGAGATCAACAGCAGGAAGACGCAGGAGGAGAGGCACAGGTAGCAACTTCGGAGTCTCGCACAGCACCAACATCCTCTGAGTCTCGCACAGCACCAAAATCCTCGGAGGGGGGCGCCCAGATCATGCATACTACTCCCCACCTCCTCCCAAGGCCCACCACGAAGGGGAGACACAAACCGAGCCCGCCGCAAACGCTCCGAGACAGGCCGCACCACACAACTCCCAGCAGCCCGCCCGCAGGCACAGGCCACCAGCTTCACAAAATCCACACAGGATCACACCAGACTGTCCGAAGAGTCCACATAGGCCACATCCCAACACTGTTCCAAAGCATCCTGGGAAACAGCCCTCAGAACACCCGACCGCGCACGCGCTTCTGCCAAGGGATGGAAAGAGTAGAACTACAGTTGTCAGCACGCACAGGCACGGCAGGCACTTCCCCCTGCCGAAGCACCCCTCTAAAACAGCAGAACCCGTATTCCCGGTAGTTGTGTATCACATCCACAGGCGTGGGCGGGACATGGACCTCCAACGGGACATCCTGCACAACACCCAGCTCAGGCGACGCCCACACAACACCCACACACACCGGCCTCACCATCCCCAGGGGCCACATCAGGCACCAGACGGGTCGTGCAGCCGTAGAATTCACCTCAACAGGCGGAGCAGCAGACAGGCAACCAGGCGCCGCAGGCACAGTACCCACTCCATCCTCAGAACCGTCCGAAAGTAACAATGGTGGGAAATCCTCCGCACGAAAAACATGCACCCGACCAGCTGCTCCCACGTCGCACGCTGCAGCCAGATGACCCTCGTAACCACACTGATAACAGGTGCGCGGTTGACCCCGATACTTGCAGTGGAGCGTGTATCCCAACACGGATATCGACGACGGTACACTACACTTTAGCGACATTGTCAGGGTGCGGGAGCCGTCAAGCATACCTACACAGTGCCCGGCAACGACCTGGTTCCAACGAACACTTAACACTGTCCCAAACCGTTCGAAACAGGAGGTCAAAAATCCGTCCTGAAATTCGAAGGGGGCGCCATGCACCGCCACAGACGTCAAGGTGACACTAAGATTCACTACCTTAACGGAGCCAGCAGTATCAGTGAGAGGGTAAACACGCCCCTCACACCGCTCGAGAAACGCCTGAAATGCAGCCTGGAGGCGGAACTTTACCACAGCACGGTTGCCCTGAAGCAGCTGGATGCCACCAGGTCCGACAGCTGCACATGAAGCACGTTCACCAGGGCGACACCAACCAATCGATGGTCTACTGGTACCGTAAACCCCAGACCAGCCGACAATGTCTTCTCCCTTCACTGGGGGGCGAGAAGTCCCCATGGCTAGCAAACGTCACCTGTCAGTGGCAGACCACCACCAGCAGGGCAAACCAGCAATCACCCAACGTAAACACTAGCCAGTGCGGAGAGACATCAGGAGCGTCCGGCCTGGCCGGTGGTCACCACGCAACCTCCGAGTAAGGTTCACACAGCGACCTGGAGAGTAAGGTCACCCACGACCTGGGAGAGTAAGGTTCACACCACGACCTGGGAGAGTAAGGTTCACACCACGACCTGGGAGAGTAGGTTCACACCACGACCTGGAAGAGTAAGGTACACACCACGACCTGGGAGAGTAAGTACACACCACGACCTGGGAGAGTAAGGTTCACACCACGACCTGGGAGAGTAAGGTTCACACAGCGACCTGGGAGAGTAAGGTTCACACAGCGACCTGGGAGAGTAAGGTTCACACAGCGACCTGGGAGAGTAAGGTTCACACAGCGACCTTGGGAGGGTAAGGTTCACACAGCGACCTGGGAGAGTAAGGTTCACACAGCGACCTGGGAGAGTAAGGTTCACACAACGACCTTGGAGAGTAAGGTTCACACACGACCCTGGGAGAGTAAGGTTCACACAGCGACCTGGGAGAGTAAGGTACACATCCGACCTGGAGAGTAAGGTTCACACAGCGACCTGGGAGAGTAAGGTTCACACAGCGACCTGGGAGAGTAAGGTTCACACAGCGACCTGGGAGAGTAAGGTACACATCACGACCTGGGAGAGTAAGGTTCACACAGCGACCTGGGAGAGAAGGTTCACACAGCGAACTGGGAGAGTAAGGAGTTCCCACAGCCGACCTGGAGAGTAAGGTTCACACAGCGACCTGGAGAAGTAAGTTCCGAACCACGACCTGGGAGAGTAAGGTTCACACCACGACCTGGGAGAGCAAGGATCACACGCGACCTGGGAGAGTAAGGTTCACACAGCGACCTGGGAGAGTAAGGTTCACACAGCGACCTGGGAGAGTAAGGTTCACACAGCGACCTGGGAGAGAAGGTTCACACCACGACCTGGGAGAGTAGGTTCACACCACGACCTGGGAGAGTATCGTGGTGGGGACCAGGAAGGTTCACTCTGCCACCTGCGTAAAAAGGTTGGTTCACACCGCGACCTGGGAGAGCATGGTTCACACCACGACCTGGGAGAGTAAGGTTCACACCACGACCTGGGAGAGTAAGGTTCACACCACGACCTGGGAGAGCAAGGTTCACACACGACCTGGGAGAGCAAGGTTCACACCACGACCTGGGAGAGTAAGGTTCACACAACGACCTGGGAGAGTAAGGTACACACCACGACCTGGGAGAGTAAGGTACACACCACGACCTGGGAGAGTAAGGTACACACCACGACCTGGGAGAGTAAGGTTCACACAGCGACCTGAGAGAGTTAGGTTCACACAGCGACCTGGGAGAGTAAGGTTCACACAGCGACCTGGGAGAGTAAGGTTCACACAGCGACCTGGGAGAGTAAGGTACACATCACGACCTGGGAGAGGAAGGTTCACACCACGACCTGGGAGAGTAAGGTACACACCACGACCTGGGAGAGCAAGGTTCACACCACGACCTGGGAGAGTAAGGTTCACATCACGACCTGGGAGAGTAAGGTACACACCACGACCTGGGAGAGTAAGGTTCACACAGCGACCTGGGAGAGTAAGGTACACATCACGACCTGGGAGAGTAAGGTTCACACAGCGACCTGGGAGAGTAAGGTTCACATCACGACCTGGGAGAGTAAGTACACACCACGACCTGGAGAGTAAGGTACACACCACGACCTGGGAGAGTAAGGTTCACACAGCGACCTGGGAGAGTTAGGTTCACACAGCGACCTGGGAGAGTAAGGTTCACACAGCGACCTGGGAGAGTAAGGTTCACACAGCGACCTGGGAGAGTAAGGTACACATCACGACCTGGGAGAGTAAGGTTCACACAGCGACCTGGGAGAGTAAGGTTCACACAGCGACCTGGGAGAGTAAGGTTCACACAGCGACCTGGGAGAGTAAGGTTCTTCTTCTTCTTCTTGAGAATAGGTGCAGTTTGCATGAAGGGTTAACCCTCCCGATGACTGCACCAGGACAGACGTAAGGAGATGCGTTTACGGTTAGGATGAGAAGAAAGTCAAAAGCGGTAGATGTGATGGGCCGTAGAGAGAGGAGAGGCGGCGAAAACTGAGTCGAACGTTAGAGGGAGACACCCGCACCGGGGGGCGGGGTGTCGCGGTCACGGTGGCAGCCACGCACAGCTTAGCAGTGTGCAAGACGGGAACTAATACTTCTCCGGAAACTTGTATATCGGAAAGCGCAAGCAGTACGCTTCCCAAATCACCCGCTCGTCAACGGGCAGCCGGCCACTAGGCAGCGCCCTCGGCTGAGACATCCTATCCGGCACCCGATACACAAACTCCTTCACCCGCGACACCCAGATAGTGGACGAGCACCACGGGATCGGAAGCACCCGGGCATCTCGATAAGGGCCCAACTCCGGACCCTCACAGGGCACGACGCCAGCAGACGGAACCAGGCAATCCCCAGACCGGAGCAAGGAAGGAGGGGATACAGCAGGGGATGCAGGCGCGGCACCGATCCCACCACCGGGCACAGGACCCGAGGCCCCCCGCACACATCTTTCCGCAACATCACGACGAGGTCCCGATCATCAGGGACAACCCCCCTGCGGAGATCCAACAGCAGGAGACGCAGGAGGAGAGGCACAGGTAGCAACTTCGGAGTCTCGCACAGCACCAACATCCTCGGAGTCTCGCACAGCACCAAAATCCTCGGAGGGGGCGCCAGATCATCATACTCCCCCACCTCCTCCCAAGGCACACCACGAGGGGGAGACACACTCCGAGCCCGCCGTGAACGCTTCGAGACAGGTCGCACCACACCACGCCCAGCAGGCCCCGCCGCAGGCACGGCCACCATCTTCACATCCACACAGGTCACACCAGCACTGTCCGAAGAGTCCACAGAGGCCACATCACCCACACTGTCCACATCATCCTGGGAAACAGCCTCAGAACACCGACGCGCACGCTTCTGCAAAGGGATGGAAAGAGCAGAACTACAGTTGTCAGCACACACAGGCACGGCAGGCACCTCTCCTGCCGAAGCACCCCCTAAAACAGCAGAACCCGTATTCCCGGGAGCCGGTATCACATCCACAGGCGGGACATGGACCTCCACCGGGACATCCTGCACAACACGCAGCTCAGGCGACGGCCCAACACCCACACACACCGGCTCAACATCCCCAGGGGCCACAGCAGGCACCAGACGGGTCGTGCAGGCCGTAGAATTCACCTCAACAGGCGGAGCAGCAGACAGGCAACCAGGCGCCGCAGGCACAGTACCCACTCCATCCTCAGAACCGTCCGGAAGTAACAAGGGTGGGAAATCCTCCGCACGAAAAACATGCACCCGACCAGCTGCTCCCACGTCGCACGCTGCAGCCAGATGACCCTCGTGACCACACCGATAACAGGTGCGCGGTTGACCCCGATACTGGCAGTGGAGCGTGTATCCCAACACGGATATCGACGACGGTACACTACACTTCAGCGACATCGTCAGGGTGCGGGAGCCGTCAAGCATACCAACACAGTGCCCGGCAACGACCTTGTTCCAACGAACACTTAACACTGTCCCAAACCGTTCGAAACAGGAGGTCAAAAATCCGTCCTGAAATTCGAAGGGGGCGCCATGCACCGCCACAGACGTCAAGGTGACACTAAGATTCACTACCTTAACGGAGCCAGCAGTATCAGGGAGAGGGTAAACACGCCCCTCACACCGCTCGAGAAACGCCTGAAAGGCAGCCTGGAGGCGGAACTTTACCACAGCACGGTTGCCCTGAAGCAGCTGGATGCCCACCAGGTCCGACAGCTGCACATGAAGCACGTCCACCAGGGCGACACCAACCAATGGATGGTCTACTGGTACCGTAAACGCCAGACCAGCCGACAATGTCCTCTTCACTGGGGGGCGAGAAGTCCCCATGGCTAAGCAAACGTCACCCTGTCAGTGGCAGACCACCACCAGCAGGGCAAACCAGCAATCACCCAACGTAAACACTAGCCAGTGCGGAGAGACCTCAGGAGCGTCCGACCTGGCCGGTGGTCACCACGCAACTCCGAGTAAGGTTCACACAGCGACCTGGGAGAGTAAGGTCACACCACGACCTGGGAGAGTAAGGTTCACACCACGACCTGGGAGAGTAAGGTTCACACCACGACCTGGGAGAGTAAGGTTCACACCACGACCTGGAAGAGTAGGTACACACCACGACCTGGGAGAGTAAGGTACACACCACGACCTGGGAGAGTAAGGTTCACACCACGACCTGGGAGAGTAAGGTTCACACAGCGACCTGGGAGAGTAAGGTTCACACAGCGACTGGGAGAGTAAGGTTCACACAGCGACCTGGGAGAGTAAGGTTCACACAGCGACCTTGGGAGAGTAAGGTTCACACAGCGACCTGGGAGAGTAAGGTTCACACAGCGACCTGGGAGAGTAAGGTTCACACAACGACCTTGGAGAGTAAGGTTCACACCACGACCTGGGAGAGTAAGGTTCACACAGCGACCTGGGAGAGTAAGGTACACATCACGACCTGGGAGAGTAGGTTCACACAGCGACCTGGGAGAGTAAGGTTCACACAGCGACTCTGGGAGAGTAAGGTTCACACAGCGACCTGGGAGAGTAAGGTACACATCACGACCTGGGAGAGTAAGGTTCACACAGCGACCTGGGAGAGTAAGGTTCACACAGCGACCTGGGAGAGTAGGTTCACACAGCGACCTGGGAGAGTAAGGTTCACACAGCGACCTGGGAGAGTAAGGTTCACACCACGACCTGGAGAGTAAGGTTCACACCACGACCTGGGAGAGCAAGGTTCACACAGCGACCTGGGAGAGTAAGGTTCACACAGCGACCTGGGAGAGTAAGGTTCACACAGCGACCTGGGAGAGTAAGGTTCACACAGCGACCTGGGAGAGTAAGGTTCACACCACGACCTGGGAGAGTAAGGTTCACACCACGACCTGGGAGAGTAAGGTTCACACAGCGACCTTGGAGAGTAAGGTTCACACAGCGACCTGGGAGAGTAAGGTTCACACAGCGACCTTGGGAGAGTAAGGTTCACACAGCGACCTGGGAGAGTAAGGTTCACACAGCGACCTGGGATAGTAAAGGTTCACACCACGACCTGGGAGAGTAAGGTTCACACAGCGACCTTGGGAGAGTAAGGTTCACACAGCGACCTGGAGAGTAGGTTCACACAGCGACTTGGGAGAGTAAGGTTCACACAGCGACCTTGGGAGAGTAAGGTTCACACAGCGACCTTGGGAGAGTAAGGTTCACACCGCCACCCCTCCACCCAGCCTGTCTGGCCTCCACCCCCGCACAAAACGTCTCACACAACTTCCATTTTAACGTTTACAAACAAGTCTTTTAATAGTCAACGTTTCATTGCGGAATTTAACGGTTCTCATTTATTGCTGTAATTGTTAAGACATTCCCTTCTTAATCGCTTGGTTGAAACACCATAAACGGACAAGAAGAAGCAATTATTACCGCGCGTAAATAAACACGGATCAAGGAAGAGAGCTGACACACCCTCCACGCACGACAGCCAGACTCAGACTGGTGCAGACGACGCACACACTCCCGCCAAACACGCGGACGAGGAACAGAGCCATCTATGGCGATCAACCTCACTATTAGTCCACTAACCCGCTACGTGGATTCATGATTGATTTTAGTATCTTAGATATTTGATTCAAAAGTATGGTTAAAAGGTAGTATCTTTTTGAAAATTATCCAGATTTCAACAGCTATTTGGAAATAATGAGCTGTAATGATAAAATCACGAGGCATAAAGAA
>WNGS01135237.1:22223167-22265025 GCA_020271785.1 Procambarus virginalis
CCACTGTCCCCCCTCCACCTCTAACCGTTTTTGTTATACTACCCTCTTTGTTTCACAGAACAGGCAAATTTTGCTGTAATTCTCTCTACAGAGCAATCACAGACCTCTCATTAGTTTTAACTAACAGCATTTAACATAAGCTTTCATATGACACCCAACAAGTATATGTAAATTTGAAAGCTTCAGTTTCTAGAGTCCCTAGAGCGACATTCTAGAAACTAGGAAAACTAACTGAGGAGATTCTACATCTCCTCACATTCATAAACAGGGGATTAGGCGGCCGAATTAACGAGCTTGGTTCTATGTATGCGAGAACGGTTTGAATTTTAACATGCTGTTCATTCAAACAGGAATTTTCTCATATACAAATTAATATTATAATATATTAGCATATCGTGCATGTATAGGCATAGGTTAAGTTAGGTGTTTAGGTTCTGTTGGGTATTATTTGTACAACCCGTCCTCGACTCAAGTCCATTACATTCAGCGGTCGACCCCACTGACCCATTCATAAATTTTAACATGCTGTTCATTCAAAACGGGAATTTTCTCAAGTATAAATTAATATTATAATATATTGGCATATTGTGTATATATAGGCATAGGATAGGTTAGGTTAGGTGTTTAGGTTCTGTTGGCGATTATTTGTATTTGTAGTACGTGGGTGAAGCATTTATAGCGTTGTGATTCGAACAAAATTCGTCAGTGAAGCACTTGTTCCGGATATGTTCGAACGCCAGCAGTTGTGAGTCGTGTGTAAACCGCTTTTCATTCATAAACAGGGGTTTGACGGGTGCATGGAATCACTTTTGTATCTTTGTTTGGAGGACGGGCTGTATTTGTATTTGTAGTACGTGGGTGAAGCATTCACAGCGTTGTGGTTCGAACAAAAGTCGTCAGTGAAGCACTTGTTCCGGAAGTGTTCGAACGAATCAGTTGTGAGTCGTGTGTAAACCACTTTTCATTCATAAACAGGGGTTTGGCCAACCCCCAAGGCTGTGACTCATACGTCAGGCTGAGCAGCCGCGTCCAACAGCCTGGTTGATCAGTCCAGCAACCAGGAGGCTGGTCGATGACCGGGCCGCGGGGACGATAAGCCCCGGAAGCACCTCAAGGTATCGTTGTAACCCGTCCTCGCAAATTCGTATAGTCAATATTGACTTATTAAATAAGTGCATAGGTGACATACTTAACATAATAGTTTCCCTTGAAAATCTTCATAGAAAACACCGACCTTACCTAACCTACTTAGTATGTTAAGATAAGCATCTTATTGCTTCGTAATTACAATTATTACCTAACCTATTCCTATAATAGGTTAAGTAACAATTGTAATTACGAAGCTATAAGATGCTTATTTTAACATACTAAGTAGGTTAGGTAAGGTCGGTGTTTTCTATGAAGATTTTCAAGGGAAACTATTATGTTTAGTATGTCACCTATGCACGTAACTAATAAGTCAATATTGACTATACGAATTTGCGAGGACGGGTTGGTTTGGCAGGTACATGGAATCACTTTTGGGTCTTTGTTTGGAGGACGGGCTGCGGGCTGAGATATGTATCCAGGTCAAATCGCTCGCGAAGCGCCGTGCGAGAGTCGTAATTACCGAGCAAAGAGAGTGTAGTTACTATTTATGCCGGTAGGATTGTCGGTTGAATAATGTACTGACTCCCGACCTGTTTTTGCTCTGTCATGTCTTCTACATCCCCAGCATGCAGCCTGTAGTAGCTGCCTAACTCCTAGGTACCTTCTTACTCGTAGGTGAACAGAAACGTTAGGTGAAAGGAACTTGACCCATTTTTTTTTCTGCCTCGACCAGGAATTGAACTCGAGCCCTTAGGACTATGATTCCAGAGCGCTGTCCGGTCGGCTACGAGGACCTGTGTGTGAGTACTCGCCTAATTGTGCTTGCGGGGTTGAGTTTCGGCTCTATGGTCCCCGCCTCTCAACTGTCAATCATTTAATGTTCAGGTTCCTGAGCCTATTGGGCTCTACATATATCTACATTTGAAACTGTGTATGGAGTCACCCTCCACCACATCACTTCCTAATGCATTCCACTTATTAACTGCTCTGACACTGTAAAAGTTTTTTTAATGTCTCTATGGCTCATTTGGGTACTCAGTTTCCACCTGTGTCCCCTTGTTCGCGTACCACCCGAATTAAATTGTTTTTTAATCTACCCCCTTTCAATTTCCCCTGAGTATTTTGTACTTGCTCACCTGGTTGTATTTACTTAATTGTACTTGCGGGGTTGAGTTTCGGCCCTTGATCCCGCCTCTCAACTGTCAATCAATTGGTGAACAAGTTCCAGAGCTTATTGGGCTCTATTGTATCTACATTTGAAACTGTGTATGTGGAGTCTGCCTCCACCACATCACTTCCTAATACATTCTATTTAACTACTCTGACACAAAACAAATTATTTCTAACTTGCCTCTTGTTCATTTGGCCTCTTATTTGGTCACGTGTGTGTGGAGAGAGGGGGCGGGGGGGGGGCGGGGAATTAGGAGGCGCCCCATACAAATCACTATGGAAAGTTGCTTGAGCCTAACGTTAAGCAGCTGGCCTTTAATTTCACAGACTATCAAACGAACAAACCGACATTCTATTTTAAAGATACACCAGATACACAAAGATTCACATTTCACGTCTCCGTGGTGTAGTGGTAAGACACTCGCCTGGCGTTCCGGGAGCGCTTTGTCATGGGTTCGTATCCTGGACGGGAAGGATTTACTGGACGCAAATCCTTAACTGTAGCCTCTGTTTAACTCAACAGTAAAATGGGTACTTGGTTGTGTAGCGAGTTAATCTTACACTCGCTCCATTATCTCATTATCTTCATAGCATAACTAATTACAGAAGCTACAATCCTTTCCTTAATACTCTCCTCACCTTTGTTGGTGGGAGCTGAGGTGTAATCACCATATAACCCAGCGATGGGAGAACAGCAAGACAGTACAATCTCCAGTCAAGAATGTAGTACTCGGCTTGGGCAGTTCTAGTCGACCCAAGACGCTACAGCTTCGACACAGAGCAGACAGCAGACTACGACCGCATCCAGCTACAACGCTTTCGCTCCCCGAGTTCACACACTCGCAATTCCCAATCGAGCCGCCACGCTCTCCCGCCTCACTCAAGCTCTCTGCTCTGCTCCAGGCTTCGTCTCAACGTCTACGACACTGCTGTATCCAGGACTACTAAATAAATATGAAACTCACTAAACACTGTGTATCTAATCTACCCAACAACATAACATAAACGTACGTTACAATTGTAACAACGATTCTTCGCGGCGGGGATCGTATTCCAGGGACCTGCCCGAAACTCTACGCGTACTAGTGGCTGTACAAGAATGTAACAACTCTTGTATAAATCTCAAAAAAAAGAAAATACAGATAAAAGATAACTTTTCTAATAGAAATTTATGATTTCATTCTTTATGCCTCGTGATTTTATCATTACAGCTCATTATTTCCAAATAGCTCTTGAAATCTGGATAATTTTCAAAAAGATACTACCTTTTAACCATTTACTTTTGAATCAAATATTTAAGATACTAAAATCTAATCATGAAAACCACGTAGCGGGGTTAATGACTAATAGTGAGGTTGATCGCCCATAGATGGCTCTGTTCCTCGTCCGCGTGTTTGGCGGGAGTGTTGTGCGTCGTCTGCCACAGTCTGAGTCTGGCTGTCGTGCGTGGAGGGTGTGTCAGCTCTCTTCCTGTGATCCGTGTTTATTTACGCGCGGTAATAATTGCTCTCTTGTCCGGTTTTACGGTGTTTACGCCAATGCGATTAAGAAGGGAATGTCTTAGCAATTACAGCAATAACTGAGAACCGTTAAATTCCGCAAAGAAACGTTGAACTATTAAAAGACTTGTTTGTAAACGTTAAAATGGAAGTTGTGAGACGTTGGGTGCGGGGGTGGAGGCGAGACAGGCTGGGTGGAGGGTTGGCGGTGTGAACCTTACTCTCCCAGGTCGCGGTGTGAACCTTACTCTCCCAGGTCGCGGTGTGAACCTTACTCTCCCAGGTCGCGGTGTGAACCTTACTCTCCCAGGTCGCGGTGTGAACCTTACTCTCCCAGGTCGCGGTGTGAACCTTACTCTCCCAGGTCGCGGTGTGAACCTTACTCTCCCAGGTCGTGGTGTGAACCTTACTCTCCCAGGTCGCGGTGTGAACCTTGCTCTCCCAGGTCGTGGTGTGAACCTTACTCTCCCAGGTCGTGGTGTGAACCTTGCTCTCCCAGGTCGCGGTGTGAACCTTACTCTCCCAGGTCGCGGTGTGAACCTTGCTCTCCCAGGTCGTGGTGTGAACCTCACTCTCCCAGGTCGCGGTGTGAACCTTACTCTCCCAGGTCGTGGTGTGAACCTCACTCTCCCAGGTCGCGGTGTGAACCTTACTCTCCCAGGTCGCGGTGTGAACCTTACTCTTCCAGGTCGTGGTGTGAACCTTACTCTCCCAGGTCGTGGTGTGAACCTTGCTCTCCCAGGTCGCGGTGTGAACCTTACTCTTCCAGGTCGTGGTGTGAACCTTACTCTCCCAGGTCGCGGTGTGAACCTTACTCTCCCAGGTCGCAGTGTGAACCTTACTCTTCCAGGTCGCGGTGTGAACCTTACTCTCCCAGGTCGCGGTGTGAACCTTACTCTCCCAGGTCGCGGTGTGAACCTTACTCTCCCAGGTCGCGGTGTGAACCTTACTCTCCCAGGTCGTGGTGTGAACCTTGCTCTCCCAGGTCGTGGTGTGAACCTTACTCTCCCAGGTCGCGGTGTGAACCTTGCTCTCCCAGGTCGTGGTGTGAACCTCACTCTCCCAGGTCGCGGTGTGAACCTTACTCTCCCAGGTCGCGGTGTGAACCTTACTCTCCCAAGTCGTGGTGTGAACCTCACTCTCCCAGGTCGCGGTGTGAACCTTACTCTCCCAGGTCGCGGTGTGAACCTTACTCTTCCAGGTCGTGGTGTGAACCTTACTCTCCCAGGTCGTGGTGTGAACCTTACTCTCCCAGGTCGTGGTGTGAACCTTACTCTCCCAGGTCGCGGTGTGAACCAACCTTTTTACGTAGGTGGCAGAGTGAACCTTGCTGGTCCCCACCCACGAGGGGCGTGGGTGGGACCGCCTACACAATACTGCGACCGTGCGAAGGATGCCACTTATACTGTGTAAATAAAGGCTACTATTATGTGGCTGCATATGTATGTGTATTCGATATTAAATCACTGTGTGTCTACAGTGACGATGCGGGTGTGTGAAGTGAGTTAGCTACAAGTATATCAATTCCGTATCGAGCGCGGTCACCATAGAAGCGTTAATCCTATTGTCTATTACTGGTTTAAAATGATGATAATCGCAATGCATTTATATTGTAAATATCGGCAGTATACAAGATCTAAATGATTAAAAATAATGATACGATGGTGAATTATTAAGCAGCGTGGTGCTGAGCACATATGTTAATCTAGTTAGTGGATGCTGGTGGTAGTGTGTGTGTCAGTGCTTCTGCTGGTGTTTGTATAGCGACATTGTTTTGGGAAATGATTAGTTCTTCGAAATATTCATATCTGAGACAAAATTTCATGAACCTTGAGCTGGATCAAGCTATGTAACTGCGAGTTATTGATTATTATTTATCGATGTTGGTTACAGTCACATTGCAACTTATCCTACACAGGTACACTAAGTATGTCCACAATTTTTCTAAAAGCTATGTTCTGTATTATTCCACCTTATAGTGATTTCATTCAGGTGTGTGATGGGATACGCGAGTTTAGTAAACACGGCTCATTGGTTCTTTGCCCACAGTGTATTTCATAGAAGCCTAGGCCTGTATATGCAACCAATCCTTCTGTTTAGATTACTTTTTGTAAGTATGTGGACCATCGTGCATATATTGACGTAATGCAGATAACTAATTAGATAGAATTTGGTACTATTCACGTAATTAGATTGACGTAATTAAATAGAATTTGGTACTATTCACGCAATTAGATAGAATGACGTAATTAAATAGAATTTGGTACTATTCACGCAATTAGAATGACGTAATTAAATAGAATTTGGTACTATTCACGTAATTAGATAGAATGACGTAATTAAATAGAATTTGGTACTATTCACTTTATAATCTTTAAAAAACTCAAAATAAAAACCAAACTTAAATATTCCTAGGCCTAGGAACATAGTACATATATGTATTATATTAGGCCTCAGCGTGTATGAGCCCTAGGATGGTTTGGTTAGGTTTTATTAGCAACGTAAATACAAAACCTTTCCCGGTTTGTCTAAATTCAGTAGCACCAAATTCTACTTTCAAATTGTCCATTACGTCAATGTGTGTACGATGGTCCACATCGTTAAGATAATTATTATCTGAACAGAAGGATGGGCTGATATAGTACGTATTGTTCCCAAGTTAAAGATCAATTTTTTATGTTAAGTATGTCATGCAGGCGATGTCACAATAACGTGGCTAAAGTATGTTGACCAGACCACACACTAGAAGGTGAAGGGACGACGACGTTTCGGTCCGTCCTGGACCATTCTCAAGTCGATTGAGAATGGTCCAGGACGAACCGAAACGTCGTCGTCCCTTCACCTTCTAGTGTGTGGTCTGGTCAACTAAGTATGTCATGTTATGTAGGTATTGTAGGTGTTTACTAATGAGGATACTGTTTTATGGTTTATAGACAAGTTAAAAGTTGCGAATATGTGATACTGTGAATTTTGTTTTTCAGTTCAATGGACTAGGCCTATATAGTTCGGAATATTTTAAGTGTTCATGTTTGGGGAGTAGTTGTTTGCAAAATAAAGGTGCCCAGTATAAATGGTGCGCTGGTTGTTGTTAGACAGGTGTGTACTATGTGCTTGATGCGGTGAGGGTTGACAGCTTTTGTCATTCTCGTATCATCATTAAATCAAATATAAATGTTTATTTATATGTTTAGATTGACTTTACGTTCTTATGTGTGTCGATGAGCATTTAATGTCATATATTCGTGAAAATGCTTGCGTGTGCGCTCATGGTGTTACCTTATGCTGGTATTTTATTGCTGTAGCTTGTGAAAGGGTGCCTCCTTTTATAATTACTTGTGAGCTAAAAGAAAAACTATGCACTTCGTTTGAGCAGAATGAAACAGTTAAAATCATGGCGAGGGCAAGGTAGGAGTACCTGCTGTACCAAGGTTCCCAGGAGACACGAACATAACATTAGTGGGGAGGTTCAGGTTCAATTAAATTTATTGAGGTAACGAAATACACCTCAAAAGGATAAAGTAGCTTAGGGCATTTCTTCCCTCGCAAGTGGTAGATTTAATGATTAAAAATAATGATACGATCGTGGATTAATTAAGCAGCGTGGTGCTGAGCACACATGTTAACCTATTTAGTGGATGCTATGTCTACCATGTGAGGGTGGTGTGAGGGGGGGGGGTGTTTAGTGGGGATTATTATTTTATAATAATATCCCCTCCCCAGGATGTAACCTCACAACAATGCCTTAAGTCCCGAGTGCCCATTTACTGCTAGATGGATAGACGCATTAGGTAAAAGGAAACGTGCCCAACCATTTCTGTCCCTCCTGGGAGTCGAACCCGGGATCGATGATTGCGAGTTATGATCAAAGCCAACAGACTTGCCGGTGTTATCGACAGAAGCTTGACAAAACACGAAAAATGGATTTATATAGCAGGCAACAGTATAGATGAAAATAGAAGAGCAGTGTAGGGATGCAAGATAAAAGATTAAAAAAAAAACACATTCTTGTCTATACGGGCCTGACAGCTGAGTAGACAACGCTTCGGATTCGTAGTCCTGAGGTTCCGGGTTCGGTTCCCGGTGGAGGCGGAAGTTTCTTTCAACCTGATACCCCTGTTATCTAGCAGTAAATAAGTTCCTGGGAGTTAGACAGCTGCTACGGGCTGCTTCCTGGGGATGTGTAACAAAAAGGAGGCCTGGTCGAGGACCGGGCCGAGGGGACGCTAAAGCCCCGTAATCATCTCAAGATAACCTTAAGATACATCCAAGAAAATTTCCATAGGAGCACAACCACTTTACAAACATCCTATGGATTTTAATCTTATAAATATGTTTAACAATCACTTGCCAACTATTTATCGTGCGCAATTAGCACTCGTGAGGCAGGACAAACATTTTACAAGTAAATAACTCATTAATGTATAGTCTTTAAGTATTTGTCTCTATTATTATTATTATTGTTGCTAATTTTATTTGGTCGTAAGATACTTCCAAATATATAAACTAGAACTCAGTCCAAGTATGTCGTGGGGTAGTATAAAAACTGCATTTCCATGTATATGCTTCGTATATGAATGTGTATATACTTGATACATAAGTGTGTAAATATATACTCAGCCCAGCCTCCTGTTTAGAGAGTATTTATAGTAACGATGTGGACCATCTTACATATATTGACGCAATGGACAATTAGAAAGTAGAATTTTGTACTATTGAATTTAGAGTAAACCGGAAAAAAATGTATTTATATCGCTAATAAAACCTAACCTAACCATCCTAAGGCTAATACACGTCTAGAGGCCTAATACTATACATATATGTGCTATACTGCGTCTAGGAATATTTAAGTTTGGGATTAGCTTGATTTTTCCGCACTACAAGTTGAATAGAACCATATTCTACAATGTAATTGTCCATTACATCAATAAAGTACGATGATCCACATACTGTAGATTCAAAAAGTACAATCTAAACAGGAGGATCGGTTGATATATTTGGTATATGAGTGTTTTGAATATATTCCTCCAGCCGCTCCCCACTAAACAAAAATTGTATAGCATCGCCAAACTTAACATAAGCGTGCGTTTTAATTTCACGTCTTTCTGTTCATGTAGGAAATTAATATTTTTTCCGAAAAGAATTCCTGAGAAGCAAGAGAACTCGGGGTCATAATTAAGAGTAGGCTTCATGCTTAATTCATTTTGTTGGCGTAGGAAAATGATACTAGAATATAGATAGTATTTTATATATATATATATATATAGATATATATATATATATATAATATATATATATATATGTATATATATATTATATATATATATATATATATGTTATATATATTTATATATATATATATATTATATATTATATATATAGTATATATATATACATATATATATATATATATATATATCTATATATATATATATATATATGTAATATCATAAATGTTCTAGTTATTGCTACAGAGATTAATACTAAATATAACTGTTTTATATTATTAATGTGCATTGATTTTCTGGGTATGAGCTGTTGGCATAGGAACCGCTCTCATTCCAGGAGATGTAAGGGCGGTGTATCCTTGAGATAGAATTCAGACTTAGTTTTTAAGACACTGGTGATTAAAGCCATTCTGGCGGGCTAGCTTTTAAGTTGGTTAAGACCATAGCCTAATGTCCCCGACAGATGATAGGCCTTAACACCAAGCATTATCAGTATTTTCTGTGAAGAATTACAACTTAGGCAAATTATAGAACATGAAATTTTATTGAGTTTTCTGGTTAATGCTCAAAACGTGAACACAATATGATTAGTAACAAGATGTAATACAGCCTTCAAAATTCATAGCAGAAATTTCGGAATGGCCTATCTTGAGATGATTTCGGAGCTTTGCGTCCCCGCGGCCCGGTCCTCGACCTGGTCTCCTTTTTTGTTTCACACCCCCCCCCCGGAAGCAGCCCGTAGCAGCTGTATAACTCCCCGGTACCAATTTACTGCTAGTTAACAGGGGCATCAGGGTGAAAGAAACTCTGCCAATTTGTTTCCGCCTTCCACTGGGGATCAAACCCGGAACCTCAGGACTATGAATCCGAAGCGCTGTCCACTCAGCCGTCAGGCTTGTAGCATATGAATTCAATTTCATTTATATCTTCTGTGCTCTTATAAAAACATGATCCATTGTCACTGACGTTGCAAATACAAGTGCGGCACCGCCAAGCTTTCAATAATTCAAAGAGGAAAACACGTGAAACTTGAAGCATGTAGTCTATATATCTCATGGCAGTTTGCCACCATTGTGTGTGTAGTTCCTCGATACCCAACCTTAATTATTGAGGACTGGCTGCGTAGGTGTGTGTGGCCGCGGTGTGCGTGACAGGACTCCACCCATCACCTGCCTCGCTGGCAACCTATTCCGACAATACCTTGTGTTGTACTAATAGCTATAATGAGTTACTTATCAGAGCTGTGTCACTTGTGACGGCTGGGCGTGGAGTGCTGACGTCTTGACCTTGGTTAGTATTCGTCTTCATTTGTCAACTGATGCGGCTTCCTGTTGAGTTTGTGAAGCGATTGACAGCTCTCATTAACAAGTGCACTTTAATTTAATCTGTTTTAATTTGTTAACGCTACTTTTTTACAGTTTCATGCACAATTAGCCTATAATGGATGATTTCAGTAGAGGCTAAACTTAATTGTACTTGTTAAACAAATCGGCTTGGCTCAACGCTTGAACTTTAGATCTTTGGCAATTTACCAAATTGATTTGGACAGCGAATATATGAATGATTTAAGTTTAGAAAAATAGACATAAGAGCGCCAGTTAATTTAAAAGGGTGAACAGAAGTATATTTATTTTGCATAATTACATTGTTTTATTTAATGTATGTTAAAAGCAAATACTGTACTAGGGATTTGTAATGAGAAAATAAGTAACAATAGTTGAAGGCCTATATAGTGGCTTAAACTTGATAACAAATATTTGTTTAATATTTCAAACAATATATTCACGTGTCAGAAGTTCATTTCATGTGGATTCCGTCTCATGTAGGCCTCCGAATGCATGATAGAGCTGATGAGGTAGCCAAAGAATCTGCCTTCAAGGAAGATGATTATAACCTTGGATTGCCAACAAGCAGTCTGAGAATAATGGACCAAGAACTTCATTAAAACTTTGTAGATCTGAGGCACTCTACACTAGTAATTCCATCTGTCATCATACCATCAAGCAAAAAGAGCCTTTGGGAATTTTCATTACTTGCTGATGTTGACCCGACCAAGTAAACTGGTAACAAAATTATTCACCCGGTAAAAGATACGCGAATTTAGAGACAACGCTATTATAAATGTTAAAGACGTGTGTAAATATTTAATTCAAAATGATCTACTATCAGAAATTTAGGCAAATATTCCCAGTTTGCCAACCGTAGGCAGTTGTTGTTGTTATAGATTCAGCTACTCGGAACAAGTTCCAAGTAGCACGGGCTATGGTGAGCCCGTAACTTACCTGGCACAGGAGCTGGGCAAGAAGCACGGGCTATGGTTAGCCTCGTGGACGGGAGATGTCTCCCGTGCGTAGGCAGTAAATGTAGGCGATTATATCCTCTCCACCGCTGCCCAGTGGATGTGAGGTGGTGTGCGAGATAAACATATCAATTGTGACACTATAGTTCTTCACATATGTCAGTTGTTTGATTTAGAGACTTTGTGGTTGGTCTCGAACCCATTGATGATGTAACAATATACATAACTTTTTTTTTTTAACTAACCCATCAAGACTAACTTGCTTAGCTAAATGCATTTTGAGGTTCAATCTCGAGCCCATTATGCAGACAGCATGTTGTAACCCTTTCCACCACCGCCCACAGGATGGTTATGGGGTGCATAATAAATTAACTAAGCAAACTAACTAATTCTGTTTTAATCGTGGGCTAGACTAGACATGATCACTATTTTAAAAAATGTTATACCTCGCGCTCAGCACAGTCTATGGTAAACGCTGTATTTTTTTTTTTTTTGGTTCAGTTGTGGATGTATCGTCGGAAATTTGACATCATAACAACTTTTGTTGTCAAAGTTACGAAGTTATGACGAGACTATCAGATATTTTAGCTTCTGTTCACGAATTGTTTTAACATTTAATTTAATTTTAACCTCATTCTCATTGCATTCATCATCCAGAAAATTTAATACTTGCGGACATAGGTAATTTAACTGAAAAAAACTTGTAGCTCGTACAATATTAGGACGAGAGTATGTGTTTATTTTGTCTTTAGTTGTAACGTCTACACGTCTTCCCTCCTCCCGCCTGGACGGTTGTTCCACCTCCCGCGCTCATATAAGAAATCAATGAATGAACGGCCTGGAAAATTCTTTTGAAACTCTGTGATTGATTTGTATGTTCTCTTTGCGACGTTGTGCAGCAGTGCGTAACGAAGTCTCATATACAGAGCCTTTCGCCGTCTCTACACGCGACAAAGATAGTGCTTCAGTTCGAATATATATATAAAGTAACTGCAAAATATACAAAAGTAGAAAAATCTTGTTATGTGGAAAAGTTCTTTGAAATTTCACAAGTAGATACCTAAAAGTGGAGCAAGATGGCTCACCCGTCCCTGATCAAGAACATCGGGGAGAAAGTCCTTGGCCACAACGGTCTGGTCGATCTCAACGATGTTTGCGGACCTGACAGAGTGATCGGTCTCTATTTCTCGGCTCACTGGTGCCCTCCTTGCAGGTAAGCCTTACCTACCCTACTCTCTCTTGTTCGATTTATGAAGTTTATAGAGTTGTGATGTTGATTTACTGTGCTGGCTCGGCTGCTGTTTACAGTCACAGGTGAATTTCATGCATGAAGGTGCTTTGACGTGATTATTGTTTCTGTTATAGTTTGTGTTGTGGTGTTTGTTGTGATTGCAATATATGTTGTAGTGTTTGTGGGCTTCAAAGGAGGCTCGGACAGGTGACTGGTTATTTCCCTGCAGGTAAGATTTTTAACTGTGTGCAATGCTGTATAGATTATATTTAGAATGAAATTTATTGTCATGTTCTTTGTTGTTTGTAAATCTTCCAAGAGTGACGTTTCATTGTTTATCAACTCTTTCTTCTACCGTTACTCATTTCACTTGTCCTTAAATTTACCATGATTGAATATGTGGTAGTTTACGTGGTATGTACTGTCATTATTTTTTCAAGTATAAGCAGCCCATCCTCTTGTCTTGGCAGGTTTTATAGTAACGATGTCCTGCTGTTGACAACGGGAGTGGTAGTGACGCTACGTGTCCTGCTGTTGACAACGAGAGTGGTAGTGACGCTACGTGTCCTGCTGTTGACAACGGGAGTGGTAGTGACGCTACGTGTCCTGCTGTTGACAACGGGAGTGGTAGTGACGCTACGTGTCCTGTTGTTAACAAAGGGAGTGGTACAGTGATGAAGGTCGTAAGCACGGAAGATTATTACGATGATTGTCGTGTAAAGTGTAGATAGTTTGTGATGAGTATAGCGTGTAATGAAGATATGAAAGATATTTCCAGCGATAAAGGGTGTGTGCGTAGTGTAGATGAAACTTTTAAATGAAAGTAAATTAGATTATTTTGGTTTGTGTTGGCTAACAGCTGTGTGCGTGTGTGTGTGTGTGTGTGTGTGTGTGTGTGTGTGTGTGTGTGTGTGTGTGTGTGTGTGTGTGTGTACTCACCTAGTTGTGCTTGCGGGGGTTGAGCTCTGGCTCTTAGGTCCCGCCTCTCAACCGTCAATCAACTGATGTACAGATTCCTGAGCCTACTGGGCTGTCATATCTACATTTAAAACTGTGTATGGAGTCTGCCTACACCACATCACTTCCTAGTGCATTCCATTTACTAACTATTCTGACACTGAAAAAGTTCTTTCTAATGTCTCTGTGGCTCATTTGGGTACTCAGCTTCCACCTGTGTCCCTTTGTGCGTGTGCCACCCGTGTTAAATAATCCATCCTTGTCCACCCTGTCAATTCCCCTGAGAATTTTGTATGTGGTGATCATGTCTCCCCTAGCTCTTCTGTCTTCCAGTGTGTGTGTGTGTGTGTGTGTGTGTGTGTGTGTGTGTGTGTGTGTGTGTGTGTGTGTGTGTGTGTGTGTGTGTGTGTGCTGTGGGAGTGTTAGGACAGAATTCACATTATTTTGAATATAAAACATAATAGCATCAAAAATAAAAAAAACATTTTATTTATTACAAATTACTTCAAGTAACAAATAAGGTAAATAATACACATGGAGCATTGATAATGATTGGTTTAGTTTGGGGTCCTGAGCTGAGGTTGATCATGCCGTTTTATTTACCTGAATTAACATTCTGATTTTGATGCTTATGCAGCCATGGCTGAGTAGGCTCTGGTGGCCGGCATGGCCCCCTTCACACTATACAGGACCCGCTCACTATACAGGGGTCCTGTATAGTGGAGTATTACTATACTGGACCCCTGTACAGTGTTCAAATAGCTTCGTCTATCACCTCATTATGTCCGGTCGTGATGGTCGAGTGGATTAAGGCGTCCTGTACACACCAGTTGCGTTGCTCCTGGCCCAGTTTGCTAACTGTAGGTAGTAACTAAGTGATTGTAACCTATCCACCGCTGCCCACTGGATGGGGGGCGGTGTGCAGGACAAACATATAAATTGTGACACTAGCTCTCCACATATGTCAGTTGCTTAATTTAGAACCTGTATTTGAGGTCGATCTCGAACCCATTGTTGATGTGACGACTTATATTGAATTTTGTAACTAGCTCATCAAGATTGTAACTTGCTTAGCTAAATGAATTGTGGGGTTCAGTCCCTGAGCCCATTATGTGCCTCTGTAACCCTTTCCACTACCGCCCACGGGATGGGTATGGGGTGCATAATAAATGAACTAAACTAAAAAACTAACTTCTGGGGTGTGAGTTTTCAGTTGCATATAGTCCTGGGGACCATTCAGGCTTGCTCGCATTTGTGTTCCTCACGTGTGCCCCAAAGAATGAGGTGATTTGATAAAATATTATGCCCAAGATTACCATCACGACCGGTAATCGGCCGGTAATAAACTAGCAAATAGAAGAACATCGTTTAAAAACCTGAACCAGGACTTCTTCAAGACAACCTGTACTACATTTGTTAGACCAATACTGGAATACGCATCATCGATTTACCAGCAAGGAATCTCTGTTGAGCATAAAGCCAAAATGGAAAAAGTACGAAGGCTTGCAACAAGAGTGTTGCCAGAACTAAGAGGGTTAAGCTATGAAGGTAGTTAATGGAACTAAATCTCACAAATCTAATCTGGAGAAGGCTTGGTCAAAGACCGGGCCGCGGGGACCTTGAACCCCGGAATCACCGCAAGGCCGGTAACCCTAAGGGATATATGAAGGTACAGAGGAGATATGATCACAACTTACAAGATACTGAGGGGAATAGATAAGGTGTACAAGGATTGCCTCTTCAGATTGAGAGAAATCAGGACAAGAGGACACAGGTGAACGCTGAACACACAAATGAGCAGGAAGGGACATAAGGAAGTGCTCGTACCCTGTACGGGTAGTTAAGAAGCGGAATACTTTAAAAGAGGAAGTTGTGGAAGCCACATCCATCTACAATTTAAAACCCAATTTGACAAAAAATTTAATAGTCAGAATAGTTAAGAAGGAATGCAGTAGGTACAAGACTAGTAGGCGGGGCATAAAGAGTGTGATCTCATGCCCCCGTGGACACTGATAGGTAAATACCAGAAGCCCACATCAACAGAATATCATCAGCTGCATACGGAAGGTTGGCAAATATAAAAACTGGCTTTAGGAATCTGAACAAAGAGTAATTTATAATGTAATATATCATTTATATCAGACCAATTCTTGCATATGCGTCACCAGCATGGAGTCCGTATCTCGCTAAAGACAAAACGAATTTGAAAAAAGTTCAGAGGCATGTCTCCAGACTAGTCCCAGAGTTGAGAGGTATGAGCTACGAGGAAAGACTAAGGGGGTAAAACATAAATATAAAAATTTTATTTCGGCAAGAGTACATATATAAATACATAGGATACAAACAGTGTTGTTATCATAGGTAAGCAAGTACGTCGCCTAAACCACTAATATGCAGAGCATTTCGGTCATAATGTGGGGGCAACTAAAAGATTTAAAACTAAATGAAATAACAAATAATAATAAATGAACTACGAGGGGAAAGCGCTTAGTCATTACGAATTGAAGTAGAGAAAGTGAAATTAAAATGACAATTATTTCATGATGGATGGAGCAGCAAACATTGTAACAAAACAACGGATAGTAATTTTACAGAGTAAAGATTTATAATAAAATTTTTAAGTTAATTTTTACACGGCAAATAACAACAGCAGTACAGGATCAGTAATTAATGTTTATTACCAGAAAAACGGAGGTTGATATTTAGGAAGCAAGGTAGGTTACATGGAGTTGATTAGGTAGTTCTTAATTTCTGTTTTAAACTGGTTGAGAGAATATTTCACAGTCTTTAACATGATTAGGGAGATCATTCCACATTTTGGGACATTTGATTTGCAGAGCATTTTTATTTTGGGTAAGTCGCCCTCTTGGAATATCAAATAGGTACTTGTTTTTTAGTGTGGCGCCCATGGGTTCTGTTACAGCCCTCTGAGAGGCGTTTAAGTTCGGGATTAGCATTACAGTTCAGAGTTTTATATATATATATATATATATATATATATATATATATATATATATATGTGACTGAAAACTCACACCCCAGAAGTGACTCGAACCCATACTGCCAGGAGCAACGCAACTGGTATCTACAGGACGCCTTAATCGGCTTGACCATCACAACCGGACATAAGGAAGTGATAGCCGAAGCTATTTGAACCACTTCCCCGCCGGCACTCGGATGGTAATCTTGGGCATAGCATTTTATCAAATCTGCAAGTGATGAATTATCATTCTTTGGGGCACACGTGAGGAACACAAATGCGAACAAGTCTGAATGGTCCCCAGGACTATATGCGACTGAAAACTCGGAAAACTAATGGGTTCGAGTCACTTCTGGGGTGTGAGTTTTCAGTCGCATATAGTCCTGGGGACCATTCAGGCTTGTTCGCATATATATATGCATGTCTCATTGAATATGACAGCATATTCCTTATTAACTATTTTCTGATTTAGGGAGTCTATCCCTCTTACTAGTGCTCTTGCATCAGGGTTCAGCTGGAAGAGGAGTTCACCAAAAGACATGTTCGTTTTCAAGGTGAAGAAAAAGAAGTGAATAACTGAAGAATGTATTACACTTATTATAAAATCGCACGACGTTTCGAACCTACATGGTTCATTCTCAAGTGATGTTACAGTATGTTGTTGTTTTAGATTTAGCTACTCTGAACGAAATGTCCCTGTAGCATGGGCTATGGTGAGCCCGTAAATGTTACAGTATGTTGTTGTTATAGATTCAGCTACTCGAAACAAGTTCCAAGTAGCACGGGCTATGGTGAGCCCGTAGTGGACTTACCTGGCACAGGAACGGGGCTGTACTCACCTAATTCACCTAATTGTGCTTGCGGGGGTTGAGCTTTGGCTCTTTGGTCCCGCCTCTCAACTGTCAATCAACTGGTGTGTATTGTGCTGTGTGTGTATTACAGTACAGGACATTATATTTTATACTAATAGTGGGTCAGGTGAATACAAATGGATCGAACAATGGGGTCAGGTGTAAAGAATGGATTATACATTGGGTAAACATAATGGTAAAGAAAAGCACAATGGTAAAGAAATAACATAATGGGCGCCTGTTTGTCGAGCAGTGTCTTCTATGTTGCATCTTGACATTCCTGTCTTGTTCTTACTCTCATGGTGGGTAGAGTGAATAGTTCCGTAATTTGAGTATTTATGGTAGGTTGCTCTATTTTTATATAAAATTGGTCGTTTTAACCAATAGTGGTTAAATACGTTAAATAGAACAACCTACCATAATACTCAAATTCATCCCTCCCCCACCCCCCACCCCCACTCCAAAAAAATCTAGGCACAGGCTTTAAATGAGCTGAGGTAGGATAACAGTTCTTGCTTGTAGTTTCCCTTGGTACTTCACTTGACAGCCCGAATGAGCCCCAGTTTTAGTTTAAAAAAAAAGAGGAGAGAGAGAATTACACAAGTGGGTACAGGAACAGACTCCTGTGAGCAGGATGAGTGTTTTCCCGTCCATTGCTCACGGTAAGCAGAGAAATGCAGTTCGGCGTTCAATCCCCGACCGTCCAAGTGGTTGGGCACCATTCCTTCCCCCCGTCCCATCCCAAATCCTTATCCTGACCCCTTCCCAGTGCTATATAGCCTTAATGGCTTGGCGCTTCCCCCCTGATGTTAACAACCATGTTAAAGACTGTACCTCTCTCAACCAGTTTAAGATTAAAACTAAACACTACCTGATTAATTCCCTGTAACCTACCTTACCACTCTATTGTCAACCCATGTCTGTTATTTTTTTTTTATTCAACGCTGTTTGTCTACCTATTGTATTTGTGCTGCTTTTTCAGTCATGTTCCCCCCTTTTTTATCTTTATTTGTATCTGTTCTCAATAAATTTTATTCTTTTTGCTCAATTAGTATTAAGTTTTAGATATTAATGTTTTTCTTGCCCGAAACGCATTGCGTAATAGTGGCTTTAGGCATTGTATGTACTAGCTCTATCTATAAATCCACTTATGTAAAATCACTTTATGTATGTACCTTTCCTGAATAAACATATGTATTTATTTATTTGATAGTTCCTTCCTTCCTTCACGGTAAGCCTTACCCACTAGTTTCCTTGGAATACGACCCACCACTTGTTTAGCAACCAGGTATTCAATTACTGCTGGGTGGTCAGAGGTGTACAGTTAAGGACTGGCGCCTAGTCAATCCTCCCCAGCCAGGATATGCAACTCGTCCTCGACTCAAGTCCATTACATCCAGCGGTCGATCCCACAGACGCATTCATCAATTTTAACATACTGTGTATTGAAAATTAGTTTGTTCTCATATATAAATTAATATTATACATAAAAATTCGCTGTATAGTTAGGCGTTGGTTAGGTTAGGTTAGGTCTTTAGGCTTTATTTACGATTATTTGTATTTGAAGAACGTGGGTGAAGCATTTATAGCAACCCATCCTCGACTCAAGTCCAGTACATTCAGTGGTCAACCCCACAGACGCATTCATAAATTTTAACATTCTGTTCATTCAAAACGGGAATTTTCTCAAGTATAAATTAATATTATAATATATTAGCATATTGTGTATATATAGGCATAGGATAGGTTAGGTTAGGTGTTTAGGTTCTGTTGGCGATTATTTGTATTTGCAGTACGTGGGTGAAGCATTTATAGCGTTGTGGTTCGAACAAAATTCGTCAGTGAAGCACTTGTTCCGGATATGTTCGAACGTCAGCAGTTGTGAGTCGTGTGTAACAGCCCGTCCTCCAAACAAAGATCCAAAAGTGATTCTATGCACCCGCCAAACCCCCTGTTTATGAATGAAAAGCGGTTTACACACGACTCACAACTGCTGACGTTCGAACATATCCGGAACAAGTGCTTCACTGACGAATTTTGTTCGAACCACAACGCTATAAATGCTTCACCCACGTACTGCAAATACAAATAATCGCCAACAGAACCTAAACACCTAACCTAACCTATCCTATGCCTATATATACACAATATGCTAATATATTATAATATTAATTTATACTTGAGAAAATTCCCGTTTTGAATGAACAGCATGTTAAAATTTATGAATGCGTCTGTGGGGTTGACCGCTGAATGTAATGGACTTGAGGATATATAAGATCTCATGTGTAAATTATGCATTCATGCTGGGGACAATGTTTGCATTGATGAACTGTGCTGATCTCTCTGATCTCTGAACTGATGTCAATGGTAAACAGAAATTAGAATTTTTTGTTTCAGGGAAATTCCTGCATGGGCCCTGAGCCTCTGGCTGGCCCACTACGTGTTGCATGTTTCTGTTTTACTTAGGCGGAGTGTGAGAATTTATGACTTGTATGGTCGCTTCAGGAAGATTTTGCCCAATGTGTTTTACAACTTCTTCTGCTCTGTTGAAATCTTAATGGGTTTGTAACTGTGCACTGTGTTAGATAATGTTCCAGTGGTCTGTCGGGCATTTCTCCACAGTGCTGACATCCTAATTGTCAACTGGGATTGACATCCTAAATATCTATGGAAAACAATAAAATATGTAAAAGAGAATGTAAAGGATTAGAAGGAACAAAATGTAATACTTGCAGTGGCAACAGTACATTACAGAAAACAATAACACACCAGCCTGTGCATATTCTTGGATGTGAGGAAGAGCAGAAGGTGTGAGCTCTGGCTGGGAGTTGGTGTGAGTGATATCTCTTGAATGAAAGTGATCCGAGCATATCCACAACTGAGGTCTTTCACTTCTTCCAGATATATACTCACTCAGAAGCGTCAGCCAAACAGCACCTCTGCAAAAATATTAATGTGTATATGAAGGTTAAGTTGCTTTTCCTGAATGTAACAGTCTGAAATTAAAATGATGACTTTCATACTTCAATCTATATAAAGAGAACTAACATAGATATGTGGCCTTAAGTGCTAATAGTGACCGGTATAAGCGAAGTGTTGTCAACACCTATGTTAATCGTGCTCTTAGACACAGCTCCAGTTGGAAATAAGTTGACAAAGAACTCGAAAGAGTAAGGCAGGTCCTTGTCAACAACAGATACCGTAATGGTTATGTCGAAAAGGTCATTAAAATGAAGGTGAACCACCATGCTACCTCTGATGAAAAGATCAAAACTAAAGAATCTGTCCGACCTATTAAACTCTTCAACAGGAACTCTTTTTCAGTAATTCACATGGAGTAAAAGTGCAAAAGACAAAATTGACAGAAACCTGATCCCTTACCAACACTAAACAGGAGATACAGCTCAGCATTTACTACAAGAGTAAGAAGGCCACAACTTGTTCATAGAAAAACTCTCCTGACACAAAATGAATTACATTACCTTGAAATGGAGAAATGCTGTTTATTTCTTTATATGGAAACTGTGAGCTTCAACAATCTCAAAATATAGGCAAAATAACAATCTTTCTCTTAAGATATTGGACAATACAAAAAACAAGGCTATCAAAGATCACATACTTTCTACACAAACCAAACCATCACCAGAGATATCCTAACCAACAATGTCAAAATAATCAGCAGGTGCTGCTACAATAGATTAGACATAGGTGAAGCACTACATATCAAACACTCTCATCCACTTATCAATAGCCAGCTTACACCTAGGTACATCCTACCATCCTCCAGACCAAGACAATATACAGCTCACACCTCACCTACTGCCCCAACTATGAGGACACATTGAAGAAACTCGCTCCTTACAAGGTTAGAGAAGAGAAGAAAGAGGGGATATGATCACTACATACAAGGAGGACATAGCTGTTCTGGAGAGAGTGCAATACTGGGCAACAAAATTCATTCCAGAGCTACTGGTAAGTCATTCTTTTATCACGAATGGATGAGGGCTACAGGGCTAACAACACTGCAAACCATGCATGACAGGGTGGATCTCATTGAAACTTTTAAAATACAGTGGTACCTTGGTTTACGAATATAATCCATTCCCAAAGATGACTCGTAACTCAAAAATTCACAACCCAAAACAAATTTTTCCATGAGAAATAATGTAAATTGAATTAATCCGTTTGGCACTCCCAAAAATATTAACTTCAAAATACATTTCATATATAATACACACAAATATTTTGTACTATAGTATGTACAAGTTATAGCTTACCTTTATTGATGATTCTTGTTAGTATATGGAAGACGGCTGGGGATTCTTCGCGGCTGGGGATCGTATTCCAGGGACCTGCCCGAAACGCTACGCGTACTAGTGGCTGTACAAGAATGTAACAACTCTTGTATATATCTCAAAAAAAAAAAAAAAAAAAAAACGGTGAGGAGAGGGGAGAGGAGAGAGAGGTGCTAGTGTTTGGATGGGGAATCCCCTTCCATTATAACCATTATAACATCATGCAGTGATGACTTCTCTGGGCTACTCTCTCTCTCTCTCTCTCCTACATTTTGCAGGCATACCACTAGGAACTGGTTGTGGCTCACTGCCTGCTTGTCTTACTAAGAATCTGTCTAAAGACACTTGTCTGTAGTGAGACATCACATTCATTCACTATGAATGATTTGTTTTTCCTCTATCGTCATCCTCACATTTATTTTCTTAGGTTGAACCTTACCATTGACTTTCTTGGGACCCATGGAAAATATAATAATTACCTTTATATTCAAAAATAAAAAAAGCAGAAAAAAACAATGAAATTCTTTAAAAGGAATTCAAGCGCGATTGTCAGTACGCAGGAGACACTGTTAAACTGAGGTGCAGTCACCTGTGCCACCAGGAACCACATGCTCGGTCGACCCATATGTGTATCAGCACTCTCGTAACTCAAGGTGAAGCTCGTAAACCGATTCAAATTTTACGAAGAAATTGAGCTTGTAACCCGAAAAGTTTGTAGAGAGGGGCATTCATATGCTGAGGTTCTATTGTACTGAACAATTTGGAGGATTTTGATCTGGACAATTTCTTCAAAAGGTCAGATGTAACACAAACAAGGAGCAATACTTTCAGGTTCAACAAGCCACAATGTAGGATTGAGAAAAGGAGATGCTTTTTCACCCACAGGGTTATAAACCCATGGAACTGCCTACCCACTGAAGCCGTAAAAGACAAAATTTTTAAATTTTAAAATCCAACTGGAAAAGATCATCAGGGCAAATGGGGGAACCTTGGACAAGCTGCTGGCTTCTTTTCCTTGTTGAGGCCACTAGTGTTAGTGGCCCTCAGGTAATTTCAGGCAAGATCTCAAGGGGAATATACAAAGTGGATAAAAGGTAGCACATATAAATTAAAAGAAAGTAAAACAAGGAGGCATCAATGGAAGCTGGACACACATTTAAGTCAGGTAGATGTAAGGAAGTTCTCGTTCCCTATACAGGTAGTCGGCAAGTGGAATGCACTGAAGGAAGAGGTTGTTGAAACCAATTCCATCCACAACTTTAAGAGAGAGATAATTAGTGCACCAGATATAAGCGATTAAGATGTAGCAGCATAAAGAGCTAAATCTCCCCCATACCTAGTCAATGATAGGTAAACACCTAACCATCATCACAATCGAAAGGGTGGTCGTTAAGACGAGATCTTTCAAAAGAAGACAGAGAGAAGCTGAAATTGAACCTCGCCGAGGCAAAACGTTTAAATGAGAACAGGAATGAAGAAGAAATCAATTCTTTTTTCTACAAAGTGTTAGGGGTAGGCAAACCAGTAAAGTGGTACATAAAGGCAAACCAACAAAATCAATAGAGAGAGGAGGAGTGAAGAATAAGGAGAGGGGGAACAAGTTCCTGAAGATGGCATACACCAACATAGATGGAGTGAGATCGAAGATACTGGAGTTAAGTGATGTAATACAGCTGCAGACACCAGACATTGTTGCACTCACGGAGACAAAACTTGAAGATGTTATTTTAAATGAGGTCATATTTTCCAAGGGGCTACTCAATTTGGAGACGGGACAGAAAAATTAGGAAAGGCGGTGGCGTTGCTGTGCTGGTAAAAGAACACCTAAAGGTGAAGGAAATAATGACTGCCAATCCACAAGAAGTTGACATAATAGCACTAGAGATCTGCCATGAGGATGATAAACTAATGATAATAAATGCATATAGTACACCGCCAAGCAGCACATGGTCAAAGGAGGAGCTAGATAGTAAACGAGAAGGTCTTATAACAATACAGTAATGAGAGAGATTATAGCAAGAGCGGATAACGATAGATCACGTCTGATGATAGTCGGTGACTTCAACTTGAAATCCATAGTCTGGGAAGCATATGAAGCTAAAACAGAAGATTTTTGGACCTGTAGATTTGTAGACCTCATCCTGGAAACATTCTTGTATCAACATGTTAAACAAGCTACGAGGATGAGGGAAGGGGACGTTCCCTCCATGCTAGATTTGATATTTACCAGGAAGGAGGAAGAGATATTTGACATTCAGTACCTTCCTCCCTTGGGTAAAAGTGACCATGTCTTTTTGGGAATAAAGTATGCAATGCGTTATAAGCTGGAAGAAAATAAAGAGGTTGAAGCAGTTGAAAAACCAGACTTCAGGAGAGGACATTATGGTGACCTTAGAAATTTTTTTAGCGAGTATAATTGGACAGATTTGATGCTAGGCAAGGAAGTGAATGAGATGTATGTCAAGTTTTGTTAAATATATGATAAAGGCACAAAAAAAAATTTATACCAAAACAGAGATGCAGAACTAGAAAACAGGATTGGTTCAATAGAAATTGCGAGAGGGCTAGAGACCAAAAGACACAAAAATGGAATCAATACAGGAAGAGGCCGAACCTCCAAACATACCAGCGATACAAAGATGCGAGAAACAACTACACGGCAGTAAGGAGAGAGGCAGAAAGAAATTTTGAAAAAGGGATTGCAGACAAATGTAAAACAGAACCAGGTCTATTCTATAAATTCATAAACAACAAATTGCAGGTAAAGGATAATATTCAGAGGTTCAAAATGGGAAATAGATTCACGGAAGATGAAAAGGAAATGTGTGAAACACTAAACGAAAAGTTCCAAAGTGTGTTTGTACAAAATGAAATCTTTAGGGAACCAGACACAATAAGAATTCCAGAGAACAACATAGAGCACATAGAGGTGTCTAGAGACGAAGTGGAAAAAATGCTAAAGGAGCTAGGTAAGAACAAAACAGTTGGTCCAGATGGAGTTTCACCATGGGTTCTGAGAGAATGTGCACCTGAGCTCAGCATTCCACTTCAACTGATTTTTCAGGCATCCCTGTGTACAGGAGCTGTAGCTGATGTGTGGAAAAAGGCTAACATAGTTCCAATCTACAAAAGTGGAAACAAGGAAGACCCCCTTAATTATAGACCTGTATCATTGACAAGTGTAATAGTCAAAATATTGGAAAAAATAATTAAAACTAAATGGGTAGAACACCTGGAGGAAAACGATATAATATCAGACAGACAGTATGGTTTTCGATCTCGAAGATCCTGTGTAACGAACTTGCTCAGTTTTTATGATCGAACCACAGAGATTTTACAAGAAAGAGATGGTTGGGTTGACTGCATCTATCTGGACCTAAAAAGGCTTTCGACAGAGTTCCCCATAAGAGGTTGTTCTGGAAACTGGAACATATTGGAGGAGTGACAGGTAAGCTACTAACATGGATGAAAAATTTCCTAACTGACAGAAAAATGAGGGCCATAATCAGAGGCAAGGTATCGGATTGGAGGAATGTCACGAGTGGAGTACCTCAGGGTTCAGTTCTTGCACCGGTAATGTTCATTGTCTACATAAACGATCTACCAGTGGGAATACAGAATTACATGAACATGTTTGCTGATGATGCTAAGATAATAGGGAAGATAAGAAACCTAGATGATTGTCATGCCCTTCAAGAAGACCTGGACAAAATAAGTATTTGGAGCAACACTTGGCAAATGGAATTTAATGTGAATAAATGCCATGTTATGGAATGTGGAATTGGTGAACATAGACCCCACACAACCTATAAATTATATGAGAAATCTTTAAAGAAGTCTGATAAAGAAAAGGATCTAGGGGTGGTTTTAGATAGAAAACTGTCACCTGAGGACCACATTAAGAACATTGTGCGAGGAGCCTATGCTACACTTTCTAACTTCAGAATTGCTTTTAAATACATGGATGGAGAAATACTAAAGAAATTGTTCACAACTTTTATTAGACCAAAGCTGGAATGTGCAGCGGTTGTATGGTGCCCATATCTTAAGAAGCACATCAACAAACTGGAAAAGGTGCAACGACATGCCACTAAGTGGCTCCCAGAACTGAAGGACAAGAGCTACGTGGAAAGATTAAAGGCATTAAACATGCAAAAACTAGAAGATAGAAGAAAAAGAGGTGATATGATCACTACATTCAAAATAATAACAGGAATCGATAAAATTGATAGGGAAGAATTCCTGAGACCCGGAACTTCAAGAACAAGAGGTCATAGATTTAAACTAACGAAACAAAGCTGCCGGAGAAATATACGAAAATTCACTTTTGTAAACAGAGTGGTAGACGGTTGGAACAAGTTAAGTGAGAAGGTGGTGGAGGCCAAGACCGTCAGTAGTTTCAAAGCGTTATATGACAAAGAGTGCTGGGAAGACGGGACACCACGAGCGTAGCTCTCATCCTGTAACTACACTTAGGTAATTACACTTAGGTAATTACAAACTGGAAAGGGTGCAAAGACATGCCACTAAGTGGCTCCCAGAACTGAATGACAAGAGTTACAAGGAGAGGTTAGAGGCATTAAATATGGCAAAACTAGAAGATAGAAGAAAAACAGGCGATATGATCACTACGTACAAAATAGTAAGAGGGATCTATAAAATTGATAGAGCAGAATTCCTGAGACTTGGAACTTTAAGAACAAGAGGTCATAGATTTGAACTAACTAAAGATGCCGAAGAAATATATGAAAATTCACTTTCGCAAACAGAGTGGGTCTTAGACAGTTGGAATAAGTTAGGTGAGAAGGTGGTGGAGGCCAAAACCATCAGTAATTTCAAAGCATTATATGACCGTGCTGGGAAGACAGGACACCATGAGCATAGCTCTCATTCTGTAACTACACTTAGGTAATTACATCCTACAGTTATATATACACTGTAGCTTCAGCTAATTACCATTCACTTCCCCTCTGCTTTCAAATATGGTGAGACCTTTATCAAAATGAATCATTTAGCATCAGCCAATAAGATTGTAAAAATAACTTTAGGGAGTCTAAATAACTAACTCTGGGGTACTTATTTACTGCTAGGTGAACAGGGGCATTAGAAGACGAGGAAACACAATCAACCATTTCTATCTCGCCTTGGATTTGAACCCAGAATTCCAGATTGAGAGTCGAGAATAAACCCGACTGTACTACCAGGACCCTCAAGTCAAAGACCACCTGGTTTACAATGTTACCCTACTTCCGACTATACCATACTTTGTGTTGATTTCGGGGCTCAATGTCTCCACAGCCTGGTCCTTGACCATTCCTCCTTTTCTATACGCTACCCTAATATAATATCGTATAACACCAACGTACCCTACCATACCCTAATGTAATACCGTGTAACATTGCATAATGTGTCATCATAATATGTCATCATTTCCATGCAGTCCCCGTGGCGTGGTGGTAAAGCACTCACCTGACATCGTTGTCACCCCTAAATCAACAACACTCGCCCAATATTTCGCGAACACTTTGGCCTGGGTTCGTATCCTGGCCGGGAAGGATTCACTGGGTGCTAATCCTTAACTGCAGCCTCTGTTCACCGAGCAGTTAACGAGTACCTGGTTGTTAAACTATTTGGCAGGTCGTATTCTGGGGAAAATTAGGATTAAGGACCTATTCGAAACGCTAAGCGTGCTAGTGGATTTACAAGAATGTAAGAACTCGATATTGTCAGATCAAGGCATTACTAAACTATGTTTTCATCAAACCAAGAGTTACCTATCTGGCTCCTCAGGCACTGAGAAATATATAGGGTCAGTCTTGAAGGTGTAGTTCTTGCAGTTCTTGATGCAGCATCCTCTACTCCCTTCACTCTCCAACTCCGCCAGACTTGCTAATATTGCTTCTTCCTCCGACCCATCCATATTAAAGCTGTTGCGGATAACCGTTGTTGTTTTAGATTTAGCTACTCAGAACGAAATACCATCTCACCATAGCACGGGCTATGGTGAGCCCGTAAAATACCCTTGACCACCAGCTGTTGTTGTTGTTGTTGATTTAGGGGTGACGACGATCGTGGCGGGAGACATCTATCCATGAGGCTAACCATAGCCTGTGCTTCTTGCCCCGCTCCTGTGCCAGGTAAGTTACGGGCTCACCATAGCCCGTGCTACTTGGAACTTGTTCCGAGTAGCTGAATCTATAACAACAACGATCGTGGGATCGGATGCGCCCCGGCGAACCCGTGATGAGTTAATCGCAAAGTCCGGAAAGGTGAAACGCCAAGCCTAATCGCGAAACGAATGATACCAATCACTTAAACTATTACGCCTCGCGGCAAAAAACAAACAAACAGGTAGATGATTGGGGAGCTCCAGGAGTCCCTCGCCGTTGTTCAAGTTGTTGATTTAGGGGCGACGACGATCGTGGGATCGGATGCGCCCCGGCGTACCCGGTAAGGTTGAATCGCGAAGCCTGGAGAGGTGGAACACCAAGCCAAATCGCAAAACGAGTGACGCCAATCACTAGAAACTAATATGCCATACGGCAAATAAACGCACAGTCAGGCAGATGATTGGGGAGCCCCAGGAGTCCCTCAGGGTGACAAGCACCGTCCCCGCCCCACACAGAGAACACCAGGTAGCAAAACCAAAACTCTGCCCCCAACTAAAACGCAAAAAGTCATCCAGTGTCCCCCGGCAGAGCAGAAGCCGGCCGCCCACCACGACTGAGGGCACACCAGGAGCCCACCAAGACCCGACAACCCCCGGCACCTCTCGGCCAAGCTGGCCCCTGAACACCGTCACACCGCCGGGAGAACCAGCCAGAACACGTCAAAAAAAAAAAATCTATCAACAATCCTGTGACCCAAGGCGATATGTGCGCCAGGCGTCATACAATCGGACCGCTGAAAAGGGATGCCAAACGGCAGTAGCAAAGCCAAAACGCGAAAACAAGACGTGAACCGGCGGCTCCCAGGCGGAGGAGGAGTCCAGACGTCCATGCTGGCGTCAAGGTTGAACCAGGACGTCCGCCGTTGTTCAAGATTGTTGTTGTTGTGGCCGCGGCACCTGACACTTCTGCTCCCGGGAAACCCTGCCGTTTTCTATGATGAGCAGCGTGCTGCTTCAACGACATCCCGTTTACAGTATGCGATGCTTTATAGAAATCTCATTTACTGTGTGACATCGTACGGAAACCTCGTCTACAATGTATGCTGCCTTATGGAGACTTCACCAACTATGTAAAAGCGCTGTGCGTATTAGTGGCCTTAGGCATTGTATGTACGAGCTTTATCTATAAATCCAACATTATGTTTGGAACTCATGTTCTATGTATGAACTTTTACATGAACAAACATTTTGATTTTGATTTTGATGTGAGGCACTTTACGGAGACCCTCACCTACAGCGCAAGGTAAAGACAACAGGCTTTATCCAATTCCCTGAAAGTATGTTGCTCTTTCTATCAGCTGTCTTCCACCGTTGCCCATGGGTAACTTCCCTTATACTATTTTCTGATCAGGGGAAGAAAGACACAAACAGTATGGGGCGTAAATTTATTAATACAGTAAATAATTCTGCAGAGTAAGACAGGCTTCTAAGTAGGTCTTAACAAATGTACAACATAGCCGTGGCTAACTCAAAGTACACGAAACAACTTAAAATGTACACCCGCTGTAAAATAAAAGTAATCTTGTAGCCTAGTAACAAACTCTGCAGAAAACTAATGGCCTATTGTCTAGAATTAGCAGTGAGGCGAATGTAACAAATCTAAGTATAACAGTCAGGACACCATAAGTGAACAACATAACATAATGGAAACCCTAGCTGGAAATAAACAGGCGGCAGAAAATTACATTTTGACTGGGAAAGCCTGATATGAATTTGGAGAAGAAAATAACCCCAGGCCAGAGGCCGAGCCGCCAAGGAATAAGGAGAAAGAATTTCCTAAATAACCCCAGGCCAGAGGCCGACTTAAGGTAGGGCTTACTAGTAGAATGGCAGTAAAGTCAAAGTAGTAGCTGCGGACAGCGGAACAGATTGGGGACGGGCGCTGCACCCCCCCACCCATCCCCAGTGAAACGGGAGGAAAGACGTACGGAACAACGACTGACTTAGTCAGGACCGGGGAAACTGGCAGCCAGCAGAAAGGGGGAGGAGGGTGGGCGCTTCTTGAGTCGCAGACCGTGACGGGAGCGGAGTGAGAGAGAAACCTCCCATTCTGCGCTATTTATGCCACCCAGACTGTCCGCACCGCGCCTTGCGGAACGCGGTGCGCAATTGTCTTCCTTCCCCATCAGAAATTCCACCGCCTTTCGTTCAAAAGGCAGTGGCCATTTTCTGATCAGGGGAAGGAAGACACAAACAGTATGGGGCGTAAATTTATTAGTACAGTATAAATAATTCTGCAGAGTAAGACAGGCTTCTAAGTAGGTCTTAACAAATGTACAACATAGCCGTGGCTAACTCAAAGTACACTAAACAACTTAAAATGTACACCCGCTGTAAAATAAAAGTAATCTTGTAGCCTAGTAACAAACTCTGCAGAAAACTAATGGCCTATTGTCTAGAATTAGCAGTGAGGCGAATGTAACAAATCTAACTAAGTATAACAGCCAGGACACCATAAGTGAACAACATAACATAATGGAAACCCTAGCTGGAAATAAACAGGCGGCAGAAAATTACATAGAGACTGGGAAAGCCTGATATGAATTTGGAGAAGAAAATAACCTTAGGCCAGAGGCCGAGCTGCCAATGAATAAGGAGAAAGAATTTCCTAAATAACCCCAGGCCAGAGGCCGACTTAAGGTAGGGCTTACTAGTAGAATGGCAGTAAAGTCAAAGTAGTAGCTGCGGACAGCGGAACACATTGGGGACGGGCGCTGCACCCCCACCCCGCAGGGGCCAGCAGGCCGGACCCAGCCCCCCCGACCTTAGCGTCACTACCACTCCCGTTGTCAACAACAGGCCACGTAGCGTCACTACCACTCCCGTTGTCAACAACAGGACACGCAGCGTCACTACCACTCCCGTTGTCAACAACAGGACACGCAGCGTCACTACCACTCCCGTTGTCAACAACAGGACACGTAGCGTCACTACCACTCCCGTTGTCAACAACAGGACACGCAGCGTCACTACCACTCCCGTTGTCAACAACAGGACACGCAGCGTCATTACCACTCCCGTTGTCAACAACAGGACACGCAGCGTCACTACCACTCCCGTTGTCAACAACAGGACATTAGCATCACTACCACTCCCGTTGTCAACAACAGGACATTAGCATCACTACCACTCCCGTTGTCAACAACAGGACACGCAGCGTCACTACCACTCCCGTTGTCAACAACAGGACACGCAGCGTCACTACCACTCCCGTTGTCAACAACAGGACACGTAGCGTCACTACCGCTACCGTTGTCAACAACAGGACACGTAGCGTCACTACCACTCCCGTTGTCAACAACAGGACACGTAGCGTCACTACCACTCCCGTTGTCAACAACAGGACACGTAGCGTCACTACCGCTACCGTTGTCAACAACAGGACACGTAGCGTCACTACCACTCCCGTTGTCAACAACAGGACACGTAGCGTCACTACCACTCCCGTTGTTAACAACAGGACACGTAGCGTCACTGCCACTCCCGTTGTCATCAACAGGACACGTAGCGTCACTACCACTCCCGTTGTTAACAACAGGACACGTAGCGTCACTGCCACTCCCGTTGGCAACAACAGGACACGTAGCGTCACTACCACTCCCGTTGTCAACAACAGGACACGTAGCGTCACTACCACTCCCGTTGTCAACAACAGGACACGTAGCGTCACTACCACTCCCGTTGTCAACAACAGGACACGTAGCGTCACTACCACTCCCGTTGTCAACAACAGGACACGTAGCGTCACTACCACTCCCGTTGTTAACAACAGGACACGTAGCGTCACTGCCACTCCCGTTGTCATCAACAGGACACGTAGCGTCACTACCACTCCCGTTGTCATCAACAGGACACGTAGCGTCACTGCCACTCCCGTTGGCAACAACAGGACACGTAGCGTCACTGCCACTCCCGTTGGCAACAACAGGACACGTAGCGTCACTACCGTTCCCGTTGTCAACAAAAGGACACGTAGCGTCACTACCACTCCCGTTGTCAACAACAGGGAGTGTTGGTGGCTTGGCGCTTTCTCCCCATAGTGTCCCTCCCTTCCCGTTGACAATAACCATTAATCCTCACCATAAAGTTGTACTCCAGCTCCTGGTCCGCTCTTTCTGTTATAAAGGAACCCCAAATAAGTAATTACCAAAAGTAACCAAGCTGGTATTATCACCGCTACTATGCGGCCCAGGTCCACCTAGTGGCTCCTCCTGTACACCCTCCTCGTCGACTTTACTGCCAGTTATATGAAGTACAACAATATTAATTATAGCTAAATAAATACTATTGCAGCCTAACTGAACATTATTGCTGCCTAACTAAAAAAAATTGTATCACGGATATAAACATCAGGTAGAGCTTCCTGACGACAATTAAGTATAAAACGCAACAATGGGACGCAAGAAACGAGCACCAAGAAAGGTGTCCCTCCCTCTTCACCGGGTCGGCACTAACTTGTTTGTATCTGTACGGCTAGAAGGCCAACGAGTACAATTCTTAGTGGACACCGGCTCAAGCGACACCTTCGTTACGGTTTCCGTAATGAAAAAATATGGCTTGGAGGCCGTAATGGGAAAGGATTTTAAGCGGTTAAATAAAATGGAGTCCATAGACATAAATGACAACGAGTGGAAGTCAATGGACTTCTCAAAGTTCTTCAAGGGGGTCCTGAAAGCTAAACCTTATTTCCGGAAAGTAAATTTATGCCTGGATGCAGAGATCTATGTTGATGATTTACCCGGAGATGAGGCCATACTGGGCATGGATATTTTAGTTGCACATAACTGCTCAATAATTAATGACATGAAAAATCCCCGACTAATAATACGGCCAGTGAAACAGCACAAGCTGCCGGATAACACGAAGTACTTTGTCACAAACTACAAAACCATCAGACTCAAGACCAAAATCAACGGCAAGAGATCTAAGGCTCTTCTGGACACTGGTTCGCCCATAACAACTATGAGCAGACGTCGTGCCAGAAAACTGGGTCTTATAATTGAAACGTGTAAAATGAAAAAAGTGAAAAATTTGCACGGGAAAACATTAAGAACAAAACACGTTATAAGGAATGCAGAGATAAAATTCCAAGGCCTTATATTCCACACAGATGTATTTATCCTCCAGGTGTATGACGACGAATACATTATCGGAGACGATATCCTCCGATACACCAATATAACTTTCACAGCAGAAAAAGCTGTCTTGGAGCGCAGCAGCAACCCCTATCCTCACCAGGGATGAAGCTCTATCCGGTGTTAGGCCGAACACCGGATGCATCGATAGACCTGTTACCACAGAAAAAGTCCATTCCGAACAGTAAGAACACACAGCCCATCGACATAAGCAACATAAACAGTGAAGTCCATTCCGAACAGAACACACAGGCCATCGACTAGAGCAACATGAACACTGATGAAGTTAGACCTAAAGTCACTCAAAAAGAGAATGGTAAAGTTGTTCACCAGAGTAATGAGAGGATCTTGTAAACACCTCCACAGACCTGTGTCGCGTCTCTGAAACACTCCTTAATATGCCCCAAGGTCCTCTTTTTCTTTTGGCCTTCCCAGCATGGTGTCGCCTTTGATAATTATTTACTTGTGTTTCTGTATAATAAAGTGTATTTTCTGTATTTTTCTGAAAGAGTATTATTCTATAAAACGAAAAATTTCTGTTTAATAAATTATAGTATTGTAATTATAGCAATATAATAAAGAGCTATATAGTCATCCTGGCTTAGTACTTTCTCCCTTATAATTCGTGTTCCTATATAACTTGTATATTATAATATTATAATAACGAATTGACTAAAAGTTGACATACAACTTCGGGATTGTTGACAACGGGAGTGGTAGTGACACTACGTGTCCTGTTGTTGACAACGGGAGTGGTAGTGACGCTACGTGTCCTGTTGTTGACAACGGGAGTGGTAGTGACGCTACGTGTCCTGTTGTTGACAACGGGAGTGGTAGTGACGCTAAGTGTCCTGTTGTTGACAACGGGACTGGTAGTGACGCTACGTGTCCTGTTGTTGACAACGGGAGTGGTAGTGACGCTACGTGTCCTGTTGTTAACAACGGGAGTGGTAGTGACGCTACGTGTCCTGTTGTTGACAACGGGAGTGGTAGTGACGCTACGTGTCCTGTTGTTAACAACGGGAGTGGTAGTGACGCTACGTGTCCTGTTGTTGACAACGGGAGTGGTAGTGACGCTACGTGTCCTGTTGTTTACAACGGGAGTGGTAGTGACGCTACGTGTCCTGCTGTTGACAACGGGAGTGGTAGTGACGCTACGTGTCCTGCTGTTGACAACGGGAGTGGTAGTGACGCTACGTGTCCTGCTGTTGACAACGAGAGTGGTAGTGACGCTACGTGTCCTGCTGTTGACAACGGGAGTGGTAGTGACGCTACGTGTCCTGCTGTTGACAACGGGAGTGGTAGTGACGCTACGTGTCCTGTTGTTAACAAAGGGAGTGGTACAGTGATGAAGGTCGTAAGCACGGAAGATTATTACGATGATTGTCGTGTAAAGTGTAGATAGTTTGTGATGAGTATAGCGTGTAATGAAGATATGAAAGATATTTCCAGCGATAAAGGGTGTGTGCGTAGTGTAGATGAAACTTTTAAATGAAAGTAAATTAGATTATTTTGGTTTGTGTTGGCTAACAGCTGTGTGCGTGTGTGTGTGTGTGTGTGTGTGTGTGTGTGTGTGTGTGTGTGTGTGTGTGTGTACTCACCTAGTTGTGCTTGCGGGGGTTGAGCTCTGGCTCTTAGGTCCCGCCTCTCAACCGTCAATCAACTGATGTACAGATTCCTGAGCCTACTGGGCTGTCATATCTACATTTAAAACTGTGTATGGAGTCTGCCTACACCACATCACTTCCTAGTGCATTCCATTTACTAACTATTCTGACACTGAAAAAGTTCTTTCTAATGTCTCTGTGGCTCATTTGGGTACTCAGCTTCCACCTGTGTCCCTTTGTGCGTGTGCCACCCGTGTTAAATAATCCATCCTTGTCCACCCTGTCAATTCCCCTGAGAATTTTGTATGTGGTGATCATGTCTCCCCTAGCTCTTCTGTCTTCCAGTGTGTGTGTGTGTGTGTGTGTGTGTGTGTGTGTGTGTGTGTGTGTGTGTGTGTGTGTGTGTGTGTGTGTGTGTGTGTGTGTGTGTGTGTGCTGTGGGAGTGTTAGGACAGAATTCACATTATTTTGAATATAAAACATAATAGCATCAAAAATAAAAAAAACATTTTATTTATTACAAATTACTTCAAGTAACAAATAAGGTAAATAATACACATGGAGCATTGATAATGATTGGTTTAGTTTGGGGTCCTGAGCTGAGGTTGATCATGCCGTTTTATTTACCTGAATTAACATTCTGATTTTGATGCTTATGCAGCCATGGCTGAGTAGGCTCTGGTGGCCGGCATGGCCCCCTTCACACTATACAGGACCCGCTCACTATACAGGGGTCCTGTATAGTGGAGTATTACTATACTGGACCCCTGTACAGTGTTCAAATAGCTTCGTCTATCACCTCATTATGTCCGGTCGTGATGGTCGAGTGGATTAAGGCGTCCTGTACACACCAGTTGCGTTGCTCCTGGCCCAGTTTGCTAACTGTAGGTAGTAACTAAGTGATTGTAACCTATCCACCGCTGCCCACTGGATGGGGGGCGGTGTGCAGGACAAACATATAAATTGTGACACTAGCTCTCCACATATGTCAGTTGCTTAATTTAGAACCTGTATTTGAGGTCGATCTCGAACCCATTGTTGATGTGACGACTTATATTGAATTTTGTAACTAGCTCATCAAGATTGTAACTTGCTTAGCTAAATGAATTGTGGGGTTCAGTCCCTGAGCCCATTATGTGCCTCTGTAACCCTTTCCACTACCGCCCACGGGATGGGTATGGGGTGCATAATAAATGAACTAAACTAAAAAACTAACTTCTGGGGTGTGAGTTTTCAGTTGCATATAGTCCTGGGGACCATTCAGGCTTGCTCGCATTTGTGTTCCTCACGTGTGCCCCAAAGAATGAGGTGATTTGATAAAATATTATGCCCAAGATTACCATCACGACCGGTAATCGGCCGGTAATAAACTAGCAAATAGAAGAACATCGTTTAAAAACCTGAACCAGGACTTCTTCAAGACAACCTGTACTACATTTGTTAGACCAATACTGGAATACGCATCATCGATTTACCAGCAAGGAATCTCTGTTGAGCATAAAGCCAAAATGGAAAAAGTACGAAGGCTTGCAACAAGAGTGTTGCCAGAACTAAGAGGGTTAAGCTATGAAGGTAGTTAATGGAACTAAATCTCACAAATCTAATCTGGAGAAGGCTTGGTCAAAGACCGGGCCGCGGGGACCTTGAACCCCGGAATCACCGCAAGGCCGGTAACCCTAAGGGATATATGAAGGTACAGAGGAGATATGATCACAACTTACAAGATACTGAGGGGAATAGATAAGGTGTACAAGGATTGCCTCTTCAGATTGAGAGAAATCAGGACAAGAGGACACAGGTGAACGCTGAACACACAAATGAGCAGGAAGGGACATAAGGAAGTGCTCGTACCCTGTACGGGTAGTTAAGAAGCGGAATACTTTAAAAGAGGAAGTTGTGGAAGCCACATCCATCTACAATTTAAAACCCAATTTGACAAAAAATTTAATAGTCAGAATAGTTAAGAAGGAATGCAGTAGGTACAAGACTAGTAGGCGGGGCATAAAGAGTGTGATCTCATGCCCCCGTGGACACTGATAGGTAAATACCAGAAGCCCACATCAACAGAATATCATCAGCTGCATACGGAAGGTTGGCAAATATAAAAACTGGCTTTAGGAATCTGAACAAAGAGTAATTTATAATGTAATATATCATTTATATCAGACCAATTCTTGCATATGCGTCACCAGCATGGAGTCCGTATCTCGCTAAAGACAAAACGAATTTGAAAAAAGTTCAGAGGCATGTCTCCAGACTAGTCCCAGAGTTGAGAGGTATGAGCTACGAGGAAAGACTAAGGGGGTAAAACATAAATATAAAAATTTTATTTCGGCAAGAGTACATATATAAATACATAGGATACAAACAGTGTTGTTATCATAGGTAAGCAAGTACGTCGCCTAAACCACTAATATGCAGAGCATTTCGGTCATAATGTGGGGGCAACTAAAAGATTTAAAACTAAATGAAATAACAAATAATAATAAATGAACTACGAGGGGAAAGCGCTTAGTCATTACGAATTGAAGTAGAGAAAGTGAAATTAAAATGACAATTATTTCATGATGGATGGAGCAGCAAACATTGTAACAAAACAACGGATAGTAATTTTACAGAGTAAAGATTTATAATAAAATTTTTAAGTTAATTTTTACACGGCAAATAACAACAGCAGTACAGGATCAGTAATTAATGTTTATTACCAGAAAAACGGAGGTTGATATTTAGGAAGCAAGGTAGGTTACATGGAGTTGATTAGGTAGTTCTTAATTTCTGTTTTAAACTGGTTGAGAGAATATTTCACAGTCTTTAACATGATTAGGGAGATCATTCCACATTTTGGGACATTTGATTTGCAGAGCATTTTTATTTTGGGTAAGTCGCCCTCTTGGAATATCAAATAGGTACTTGTTTTTTAGTGTGGCGCCCATGGGTTCTGTTACAGCCCTCTGAGAGGCGTTTAAGTTCGGGATTAGCATTACAGTTCAGAGTTTTATATATATATATATATATATATATATATATATATATATATATATATATATATATATATATATATATATATATGACTGAAAACTCACACCCCAGAAGTGACTCGAACCCATACTGCCAGGAGCAACGCAACTGGTATCTACAGGACGCCTTAATCGGCTTGACCATCACAACCGGACATAAGGAAGTGATAGCCGAAGCTATTTGAACCACTTCCCCGCCGGCACTCGGATGGTAATCTTGGGCATAGCATTTTATCAAATCTGCAAGTGATGAATTATCATTCTTTGGGGCACACGTGAGGAACACAAATGCGAACAAGTCTGAATGGTCCCCAGGACTATATGCGACTGAAAACTCGGAAAACTAATGGGTTCGAGTCACTTCTGGGGTGTGAGTTTTCAGTCGCATATAGTCCTGGGGACCATTCAGGCTTGTTCGCATATATATATGCATGTCTCATTGAATATGACAGCATATTCCTTATTAACTATTTTCTGATTTAGGGAGTCTATCCCTCTTACTAGTGCTCTTGCATCAGGGTTCAGCTGGAAGAGGAGTTCACCAAAAGACATGTTCGTTTTCAAGGTGAAGAAAAAGAAGTGAATAACTGAAGAATGTATTACACTTATTATAAAATCGCACGACGTTTCGAACCTACATGGTTCATTCTCAAGTGATGTTACAGTATGTTGTTGTTTTAGATTTAGCTACTCTGAACGAAATGTCCCTGTAGCATGGGCTATGGTGAGCCCGTAAATGTTACAGTATGTTGTTGTTATAGATTCAGCTACTCGAAACAAGTTCCAAGTAGCACGGGCTATGGTGAGCCCGTAGTGGACTTACCTGGCACAGGAACGGGGCTGTACTCACCTAATTCACCTAATTGTGCTTGCGGGGGTTGAGCTTTGGCTCTTTGGTCCCGCCTCTCAACTGTCAATCAACTGGTGTGTATTGTGCTGTGTGTGTATTACAGTACAGGACATTATATTTTATACTAATAGTGGGTCAGGTGAATACAAATGGATCGAACAATGGGGTCAGGTGTAAAGAATGGATTATACATTGGGTAAACATAATGGTAAAGAAAAGCACAATGGTAAAGAAATAACATAATGGGCGCCTGTTGTCGAGCAGTGTCTTCTATGTTGCATCTTGACATTCCTGTCTTGTTCTTACTCTCATGGTGGGTAGAGTGAATAGTTCCGTAATTTGAGTATTTATGGTAGGTTGCTCTATTTTTATATAAAATTGGTCGTTTTAACCAATAGTGGTTAAATACGTTAAATAGAACAACCTACCATAATACTCAAATTCATCCCTCCCCCACCCCCCACCCCCACTCCAAAAAAATCTAGGCACAGGCTTTAAATGAGCTGAGGTAGGATAACAGTTCTTGCTTGTAGTTTCCCTTGGTACTTCACTTGACAGCCCGAATGAGCCCCAGTTTTAGTTTAAAAAAAAAGAGGAGAGAGAGAATTACACAAGTGGGTACAGGAACAGACTCCTGTGAGCAGGATGAGTGTTTTCCCGTCCATTGCTCACGGTAAGCAGAGAAATGCAGTTCGGCGTTCAATCCCCGACCGTCCAAGTGGTTGGGCACCATTCCTTCCCCCGTCCCATCCCAAATCCTTATCCTGACCCCTTCCCAGTGCTATATAGCCTTAATGGCTTGGCGCTTCCCCCCTGATGTTAACAACCATGTTAAAGACTGTACCTCTCTCAACCAGTTTAAGATTAAAACTAAACACTACCTGATTAATTCCCTGTAACCTACCTTACCACTCTATTGTCAACCCATGTCTGTTATTTTTTTTTTATTCAACGCTGTTTGTCTACCTATTGTATTTGTGCTGCTTTTTCAGTCATGTTCCCCCCTTTTTTATCTTTATTTGTATCTGTTCTCAATAAATTTTATTCTTTTTGCTCAATTAGTATTAAGTTTTAGATATTAATGTTTTTCTTGCCCGAAACGCATTGCGTAATAGTGGCTTTAGGCATTGTATGTACTAGCTCTATCTATAAATCCACTTATGTAAAATCACTTTATGTATGTACCTTTCCTGAATAAACATATGTATTTATTTATTTGATAGTTCCTTCCTTCCTTCACGGTAAGCCTTACCCACTAGTTTCCTTGGAATACGACCCACCACTGTTTAGCAACCAGGTATTCAATTACTGCTGGGTGGTCAGAGGTGTACAGTTAAGGACTGGCGCCTAGTCAATCCTCCCCAGCCAGGATATGCAACTCGTCCTCGACTCAAGTCCATTACATCCAGCGGTCGATCCCACAGACGCATTCATCAATTTTAACATACTGTGTATTGAATTAGTTTGTTCTCATATATAAATTAATATTATACATAAAAATTCGCTGTATAGTTAGGCGTTGGTTAGGTTAGGTTAGGTCTTTAGGCTTTATTTACGATTATTTGTATTTGAAGAACGTGGGTGAAGCATTTATAGCAACCCATCCTCGACTCAAGTCCAGTACATTCAGTGGTCAACCCCACAGACGCATTCATAAATTTTAACATTCTGTTCATTCAAAACGGGAATTTTCTCAAGTATAAATTAATATTATAATATACTAGCATATTGTGCATAAATAGGCATAGGTTAGGTTAGGTCAAGTGTTTAGGTTCTGCTGGCGATTATTTGTATTTGTAGTACGTGGGTGAAGCATTTACAGCGTTGTGGTTCGAACAAAATTCGTCAGTGAAGCACTTGTTCCGGATATGTTCGAACGTCAGCAGTTGTGAGTCGTGTGTAACAGCCCGTCCTCCAAACAAAGATCCAAAAGTGATTCTATGCACCCGCCAACCCCCTGTTATGAATGAAAAGCGGTTTACACACGACTCACAACTGCTGACGTTCGAACATATCCGGAACAAGTGCTTCACTGACGAATTTTGTTCGAACCACAACGCTATAAATGCTTCACCCACGTACTGCAAATACAAATAATCGCCAACAGAACCTAAACACCTAACCTAACCTATCCTATGCCTATATATACACAATATGCTAATATATTATAATATTAATTTATACTTGAGAAAATTCCCGTTTTGAATGAACAGCATGTTAAATTTATGAATGCGTCTGTGGGGTTGACCGCTGAATGTAATGGCTTGAGTCGAGGACGGGTTGTGTGTAAACCGCTTTTCATTCATAAACAGGGGGTTTGGCGGGTGCATGAATCACTTTTGGATCTTTGTTTGGAGGACGGGCTGTTTATAGAATGTTGTTCGAACAGAGGACGTGAACACTTGTTCCTGAGTGTTCGAACGTCATCGGTTGTGAGTCGTGTGTAAACCGCTTTTCATTCATAACAGGGGATTAGGCGGCCGAATTAACGAGCTTGGTTCTATGTATGCGAGAACGGTTTGAATTTTAACATGCTGTTCATTCAAAACGGAATTTTTCTCATATACAAATTATATTATAATATTGCATATCGTGCATGTATAGGCATAGGTTAAGTTAGGTGTTTAGGTTCTGTGGGTATTATTTGTACAACCCCGTCCTCGACTCAAGTCCATACATTCAGCGGTCGACCCCACAGACGCATTCATAAATTTAACATGCTGTTCATTCAAAACGGGAATTTTCTCAGTATAAATTATATTATAATATATTGGCATATTGTGTATATAGGCATAGGATAGGTTAGGTTAGGTGTTTAGGTTCTGTTGGCGATTATTTGTATTTGTAGTACGTGGGTGAAGCATTTATAGCGTTGTGATTCGAACAAAATTCGTCAGTGAAGCACTTGTTCCGGATATGTTCGAACGCCAGCAGTGTGAGTCGTGTGTAAACCGCTTTTCATTCATAAACAGGGGGTTTGACGGGTGCATGGAATCACTTTTGTATCTTTGTTTGGAGGACGGGCTGTATTTGTATTTGTAGTACGTGGGTGAAGCATTCACAGCGTTGTGGTTCGAACAAAAGTCGTCAGTGAAGCACTTGTTCCGGAAGTGTTCGAACGAAATCAGTTGTGAGTCGTGTGTAAAACCACTTTTCATTCATAAACAGGGGGTTGGCCAACCCCCAAGGCTGTGACTCATACGTCAGCTGCGAGCAGCCGCGTCCAACAGCCTGGTTGATCAGTCCAGCAACCAGGAGTCTGGTCGATGACCGGGCCGCGGGGACGATAAGCCCCGGAAGCACCTCAAGGTATCGTTGTAACCCGTCCTCGCAAATTCGTATAGTCAATATTGACTTATTAATAAGTGCATAGGGACATACTTAACATAATAGTTTCCCTTGAAAATCTTCATAGAAAAACCCGACCTTACCTAACCTACTTAGTATGTTAAGATAAGCATCTTATTGCTTCGTAATTACAATT
>WNGS01135237.1:22277896-22307316 GCA_020271785.1 Procambarus virginalis
GACTTGTTGCTAGGCAAGGAAGTGAATGAGATGTATTTCAAGTTTTGTGAAATATATGATAAAGGCACAAACAAATTTATACCAAAAACAGAGATGCAGAACTAGGAAACAGGATTGGTTCAATAGGAATTGCGAGAGGGCCAGAGACCAAAAGACACAAAAATGGAATCAATACAGGAAGAGGCCAAACCCCCAAACATACAAACGATACAAAGATGCAAGAAACAACTACACAGCAGTGAGGAGAGAGGCAGAAAGAAATTTGAAAAAGGGATTGCAGACAAATGTAAAACAGAACCAGTCTATTCTACAAATTCATAAACAACAATTGCAGGTAAAGGATAATATTCAGAGTTGATAATGGGAAATAGATTCACGGAAAATGAAAAGGAAATGTGTGAAACACTAAACGAAAAGTTCCAAAGTGTGTTTGTACAAAATGAAATCTTTAGGGAAACCAGACACAATAAGAATTCCAGAGAACAACATAGAGCACATAGAGGTGACTAGAGACGAAGTGGAAAAAATGCTCAAGGAGCTAAGTAAGAACAAGGCAGTTGGTCCAGATGGAGTTTCACCATGGGTTCTGAGAGAGTGTGCACCTGAGCTCAGCATTCCACTTCAGCTGATTTTCAGGCATCCCTGTTTACAGGAGTTGTAGCTGATGTGTGGAAAAAGGCTAACATAGTTCCAATCTACAAAAGTGGAAGCAGGGAAGACCCCCTTAATTATAGACCTGTATCATTGACAAGTGTAATAGTCAAAATATTGGAAAAAATAATTAAAACTAAATGGGTAGAACACCTGGAGAGAAATGATATAATATCAGACCGACAGTATGGTTTTCGATCTGGAAAATCCTGTGTAACGAACTTACTCAGTTTTATGATCGAGCAACAGAGATTTTACAGGAAAGAGATGGTTGGGTTGACTGCATCTATCTGGACCTAAAAAAGGCTTTCGACAGAGTTCCCCATAGGAGGTTGTTCTGGAAACTGGAACATATTGGAGGGGTGACGGGTAAGCTACTAACATGGATGAAAAATTTCCTAACTGACAGAAAAATGAGGGCCGTAATCAGAGGCAAGGTATCGGATTGGAGGAATGTCACGAGTGGAGTACCACAGGGTTCAGTTCTTGCACCGGTAATGTTCATTGTCTACATAAACGATCTACCAGAGGGATTACAGAATTACATGAACATGTTTGCTGATGATGCTAAGTTAATAGGAAGATAAGAAACCTAGATGATTGTCATGCCCTTCAAGAAGACCTGGACAAAATAAGTATTTGGAGCAACACTTGGCAAATGGAATTTAATGTGAATAAATGCCATGTTATGGAATGTGGAATTGGTGAACATAGACCCCACACAACCTATAAATTATGTGAGAAATCTTTAAAGAATTCTGATAAAGAAAGGGATCTAGGGGTGGTTTTAGATAGAAAACTGTCACCTGAGGACCACATCAAGAACATTGTGCGAGGAGCCTATGCTACACTTTCTAACCTAAGAATTGCTTTTAAATACATGGATGGAGAAATACTAAAGAAATTGTTCACGACTTGTATTAGACCAAAGCTGGAATATGCAGCGGTTGTATGGTGCCCTAATCTTAAGAAGCACATCAACAAACTGGAAAAGGTGCAACGACATGCCACTAAGTGGCTCCCAGAAATGAAGGACAAGAGCTATGAGGAGAGGTTAGAGGCATTAAATATGCAAAAACTAGAAGATAGAAGAAAAAGAGGCGATATGATCACTACGTACAAAATAGTAACAGGAATTGATAAAATCGACAGGGAAGATTTCCTGAGACCTGGAACTTCAAGAACAAGAGGTCATAGATTTAAACTAGCTAAACACAGATGCCGAAGAAACGTAAGAAAATTCACCTTCGCAAATAGAGTGGTAGACGGTTGGAACAAGTTAAGTGAGAAGGTGGTGGAGGCCAAAACCGTCAGTAGTTTCAAAGCGTTATATGACAAAGAGTGCTGGGAAGACAGGACACCACGAGCGTAGCTCTCATCCTGTAACTACACTTAGGTAATTACACTTAGGTAATTACACACACACACACACACACACACACACACACACACACACACACACACACACACACACTGTGTGTGTGTGTGTGGAACTGTGTGTGTTGGAATTTAATGTTAATAAATGTCATGTTATGGAATGTGGAATAGGAGAACATAGACCCCACACAACCTATATATTATGTGAGAAATCTTTAAAGAACTCTGATAAAGAAAGAGATCTAGGGGTGGTTCTAGATAGAAAACTATCACCTGAGGACCACATAAAGAATATTGTGCAAGGAGCCTATGCTATGCTTTCTAACTTCAGAATTGCTTTTAAATACATGGATGGGGATATACTAAAGAAATTGTTCATGACTTTTGTTAGGCCAAAGCTAGAATATGCAGCTGTTGTTTGGTGCCCATATCTTAAGAAGCACATCAACAAACTGGAAAAGGTGCAAAGACATGCTACTAAGTGGCTCCCAGAACTGAAGGGTAAGAGCTACGAGGAAAGGTTAGAAGCATTAAATATGCCAAAACTAGAAGTCAGAAGAAAAAGAGGTGATATGATCACTACATACAAAATAGTAACAGGAATTGATAAAATCGACAAGAAAGATTTCCTGAGACCTGGAACTTCAAGAACAAGAGGTCATAGATATAAACTGGCTAAACACAGATGCCGAAGAAATATAAGAAAATTCACTTTCGCAAACAGAGTGGTAGACGGTTGGAACAAGTTGGGGGAGAAGGTGGTGGAGGCCAAGACCGTCAGTAGTTTCAAAGCGTTATATGACAAAGAGTGCTGGGAAGACGGGACACCACGAGCGTAGCTCTCATCCTGTAACTACACTTAGGTAATTACACTTAGGTAATTACACACACACACACACACACACACACACACACACTCCTCCAAATATTGGAGGAGTGACAGGTACGCTTCTAACATGGATGAAAAACTTTCTGACTGATAGAAAATGAGGGCTGTGATCAGAGGCAATGTATCGGACTGGAGAAATGTCACAAGTGGAGTACCACAGGGTTCAGTTCTTGCACCAGTGATGTTTATTGTCTACATAAATGATCTACCAGTTGGTATACAGAATTATATGAACATGTTTGCTGATGATGCTAAGATAATAGGAAGGATAAGAAATTTAGATGATTGTCATGCCCTTCAAGAAGACCTGGATAAAATAAGTATATGGAGCACCACTTGGCAAATGGAATTTAATGTTAATAAATGTCATGTTATGGAATGTGGAATAGGAGAACATAGACCCCACACAACCTATATATTATGCGAGAAATCTTTAAAGAACTCTGATAAAGAAAGAGATCTAGGGGTGGTTCTAGATAGAAAACTATCACCTGAAGACCACATAAAGAATATTGTGCAAGGAGCCTATGCTATGCTTTCTAACTTCAGAATTGCTTTTAAATACATGGATGGGGATATACTAAAGAAATTGTTCATGACTTTTGTTAGGCCAAAGCTAGAATATGCAGCTGTTGTTTGGTGCCCATATCTTAAGAAGCACATCAACAAACTGGAAAAGGTGCAAAGACATGCTACTAAGTGGCTCCCAGAACTGAAGGGTAAGAGCTACGAGGAAAGGTTAGAAGCATTAAATATGCCAAAACTAGAAGACAGAAGAAAAAGAGGTGATATGATCACTACATACAAAATAGTAACAGGAATTGATAAAATCGACAGGAAAGATTTCCTGAGACCTGGAACTTCAAGAACAAGAGGTCATAGATATAAACTGGCTAAACACAGATGCCGAAGAAATATAAGAAAATTCACTTTCGCAAACAGAGTGGTAGACGGTTGGAACAAGTTGGGGGAGAAGGTGGTGGAGGCCAAGACCGTCAGTAGTTTCAAAGCGTTATATGACAAAGAGTGCTGGGAAGACGGGACACCACGAGCGTAGCTCTCATCCTGTAACTACACTTAGGTAATTACACTTAGGTAATTACACACACACACACACACACACACACACACACACACACACACACACACACACACACACACACACACACACACACACACACACACACACACTACCAGTTGGTATACAGAATTATATGAACATGTTTGCTAATGATGCTAAGATAATAGGAAGGATAAGAAACTTTGATGATTGTCATGCCCTTCAAGATGACCTGGACAAAATAAGTATATGGAGCACCACTTGGCAAATGGAATTTAATGTTAATAAATGCCATGTTATGGAATGTGGAATAGGAGAACATAGACCTCACACAACCTATATACAGTGGTACCTCGCATAACGATCGCCCCAAAAGGCGAACATTTTGAGTAACGAACGGCCCGATCGGCGTCAAATCGTCCCGTATGGCGAACGCTGGTTTGAGTAACGTCAACAACACATGGTGGGGTCGCGCTGCTTCTTGCACATTCTCAGACGCCTCCAATGATGCACATAAATTATGTTGTTCTTGTTTAAAGATGCTAATAATGCTGGGATATAAATGGGTGACTGCTGAGATGTTGCAAAGCATTGACATTTTTGTAGAAAAAAAAAATGAAATTTCTGATATACAACAAATATCAAAAGGTTTGTTCGGTATTCGGCAGGTAGGCTGCTCCATTATAACAATCTTTCTTCGTTTCAAATGTGTTCCATTGTTTTGTATTTGTCATTTACGTCTCAATAATGGAGCAGCCTACCTTACATACACTGAACCATTATGACACTGTCCTTTCTTCAAATGTGTTCAATATTTATTTTTCATTTGAATTATAGCAAAAGGTTCGTTCGGTGGTCGGCAGGTAGGCTGCTCCATGTTTTTTTACATAAAAAATACAAAAAAAAATGAAGAATTTTGAAAACCAGAACAAATGTCAAAAAGGTTCGTTCGGTGGTCTACAGGTAGGCTGCTCCATGTTTCTTAAATAAAAAAAAATATAAAATGAAAAAATAACTTGAAACAAATTGAAAAATGACAAATGCCATAAAGGTTCGTTCAGTGTTTGTCGGGTAGGCTGCTCAATTATTGAGACGTAATTGACAAATACAAATCAAATGGAACACATCTGAAACAAAGATAGATCATCATAATGGAGCAGCCTACCCGACAAACACTGAACAAACCTTTTGCTATAACGAATATGAAATACTAGGGCTGCTGGCTGGGTTAGTACTGTGTGAGCAACCATTTGTGGCACACGTGCCTCGGGCTCCCAAACACCTGTCCGACGCGGTGTTGAAAGATTGCGCTCAGTCGGTGAAATTCAGACCTTATTGTTTGAAGAACATAAGGGTCATAATATTGGTGAAGCTATGTGCAATGAGGACTTAACACAACGGTCGGATGAATGTTATACAGCACCTATGAGCATGATACAGCGAGCGTATCCAGTTTACGTAGCTCTGAGCCCCACCCTTGCCATCTTCAATTTATATAGATGATACATAGATGAATCGTTTTCTGCATTCAATGATGATGCATCTGATACAAGTAGCATAGATGAACAGTGTTAGTGGCTTCCATGGTGGTGTTTTCCATAGATATTTTCAAGAATACCTGAATCTCATCCTGACTTACGGACACTCTTTGAGGCTAGCTGAATCTCTTCCTGTGTGGGACCTTACACAGCGATCTTTTCAAGACTACCTTACAAATTGAGCTTTTCCTATAATCGTTTCCATACTACCTTATGCTTTACAAGCTTGGCTACATAGCACCTACAAGTATTAAAGCCAAGGGTGTACCTGAGTGCGTTATTTGCAAGCACACAGAACGATGAAACAGGAAGCGAAAATCTATCTGTAGCTGGTGCAACGAGAGCAAAGTCGTGCTGTGTACCATGGACTACTTCATTGATTATTACACACCTCCAAAGTACTGAGTGTGTAATACAGTGTGTTACTGTGTAAATAGTATATGAAACTGTACATATTGTAATTTTAGTGAATTTTTACCATGTAATATTGTGACAATAAACATTTATTGTGGACACCTTACTGACACATGTGTCACAGTTCCGTGGAAAATTATGAACATTCTACTGTATACATATTGTAAAGGTCACAAATATGCATCATATACGATAAAAGAAACAAATAAAACCGCATTGGAAATACATAGATAAAATATTTGAAAATATATTTGTGGCAACACGCGGTGCGTGAATGGCCCGCGCGACCGTGTCTGGGCGCTTCACACACGGGTGACCAGCCCTTGATGACGTCACAGTGCACCTTGTCCACGTCCTCACAGCCAAAGTAAGTGGAATTTGGTAATTATTTTTACATAGACATGTTCAGGAAAGGGAATTTATCATTTTACAAAGAAAAATGATTTTTGGGGGAACATTTGATGTCATGCACACTGGGGGAATTTCACAAGAAACACAGTGCATCAGAGTGGTTAAATGGGGACATTTGTTTTGTATGACGTCTGTTCCACATGACGAACACGGAACGGATTAAATTCGTTATTCGAGGTACCACTGTTTTATGTGAGAAATCTTTAAAGAATTCTGATAAAGAAAGAGATCTAGGGGTGGTTCTAGATAGAAAACTATCACCTGCGGACCACATAAAGAATATTGTGCGAGGAGCCTATGCCACGCTCTCTAACTTCAGAATTGCTTTTAAATACATGGATGGGGATATACTAAAGAAATTGTTCATGACTTTTGTTAGGCCAAAGCTAGAATATGCAGCTGTTGTTTGGTGCCCATATCTTAAGAAGCACATCAACAAACTGGAAAAGGTGCAAAGACATGCTACTAAGTGGCTCCCAGAACTGAAGGGCAAGAGCTACGAGGAGAGGCTAGAGGCATTAAATATGCCAAAACTAGAAGACAGAAGAAAAAGAGGTGATATGATCACTACATACAAAATAGTAACAGGAATTGATAAAATCGATAGGTAAGATTTCCTGAGACCTGGAACTTTAAGAACAAGAGGTCATAGATTTAAATTAGCAAAACACAGCTGCCGAAGAAATATAAGAAAATTCACTTTCGCAAACAGAGTGGTAGACAGTTGGAACAAGTTAGGTGAGAAGGTGGTGGAGGCCAAGACCGTCAGTAGTTTTAGCGTTATATGACAAAGAGTGCTGGGAAGACGGGACACCACGAGCGTAGCTCTCATCCTGTAACTACACTTAGGTAATTACACACACACACACACACCCAAGAAGCAGCTCCGTAACAGCTGTCTAACTCCCAGGTGCCTATTTACTGCTAGGTAACAGGGGCATTCAGGGTGAAAGAAACTTTACCATTTGTTTCTGTCTGAACCAGGAATCGAACCCAAGCCACAGAATTATGAGTCCTGCGCGCTGTCCACTCAGCTACCGGATCCCCTATATATCATATACAGAAATGTGTGCTTGACAATCTGCTTCATATACCACATAGTATTTGCATTTCCCCAGAATTGTTTACGATCACCAGCAAGGGACTAGTGCCTAACAGTTAATAGATAATTTTGGCAATGACTTGCTATCATTGAAAAAACCTCTCAGGTACAATGGAACCTCGAATAATGTATTTGATCCGTTCCGGCACCGAGCTCGTTATGTGAAACGCTCGTTTCAAAACGAATTCCCCCATTTAAAATAATGGAAATAAAATTAATTCGTTCTACCACCGAAAACATCAATATGATATTCGATGTTTTAAATAACGGAACAGCCTACCCTACATACACTGAACAAACCTTTATAACATTTTTCTTTCTTCAAATTTGTTCAATTTGTTTTTTCAGATTTGTTATAGTAAAAGGTGTGTTCGGTGTTCGGCAGGTAGGCCACTCCATGTTTCTTAAAAAAAAAAATTTGAAAACATTTGAAAAACATACAAATGCCATAAAGGTTCGTTCAGTGTTTGGCGGGTAGGATGCTCCATTATGACAATCTTTCTTTGTTTCAAATGTGTTCAATTTGCTTTGTATTTTTCATTTATTTATCAATAATGGAACAGCCTACCTGCCAAACACTAAACAAACCTTTATGGCATTTGTTCTTTTTTCAACTGTTTTTTATTTTTCATTTTTTTTTTTTTAAAGAAACATGGAGCAGCCTACCTGCTGAACACCGAACGAACCTTTTTGACATTTGTTCTTTTTTTTAAATTTTATTTCTTTTTTCTACAAAAAGTCAATGCTTTGCAACATCACAGCAGTCACCTCCTTTACATCCCAGCATCATTAGCGTCTTTAAAAAAATTAAATAACTTCTTTGCATCGCCGGAGGCGTCTGAGAATGTGCGAGAAGCAGCGTGACTCCACCATGTGGTGTTGTAGTTATTCAAACAAGCGCTCGCCAAATGAGACAAATTGTCAGCGATCGGGGCACTCGTTACCCAAAATGCTCACCAATTGAGGCGCTCGTCACTTGAGGTTCTACTGTACCTGTAATTTAAGTAGCCAATACCCCAAGGCCAGCAATATTATCAACATTAACACAGTATAATGATACTGTACACACATTTACCTATTGACACTATATAATATTATAATATTGGGGTAACAAGTAAGCTTCTAACATGGATGAAAAATTTTCGGATAGAAAAATGAGCGCGGTAATCAATGAATCGGACTGGAGAAATGTCACAAGAGAAGTACCACAGGGTTCAGTTCTTGCACTGGTGATGTTCATTGTCTACATAAATGATCTGCCAGATGGAATACAGAATTATATGAACATATTTGCTGATAAGAAACTTAGATGATTGTATTGCCCTTCACAAAGACCTGGACAAAATACGTATATGGAGCACCACTTGGCAAATGGAATTTAATGTGCACGAATGCCATGTTATGGAATGTGGAATAGGAGAACATAGACCCCAAATAACCTATAAATTATGTGGAAAATCTTTAAAGACTTCTGATAAAGAAAGAGATCTAGAGGTGATTCTAGTTAGAAAACTATCACCTGAGGACCACATAAAGAACGTTGTGCAAGGAGCCTATGCTATGCTTTCTAACTTCAGAATTGCTTTTAAATATATGGATGGCAAAAATACTAAAGAAATTGCTCACAATTTTTGTTAGGCCAAAGCTAGAATATGCAGCGGTTGTATGGTGCCCATATCTAAAGAAGCACATCAACAAACTGGAAAAGGTGCAAAGACATGCTACTAAGTGGCTCCCAGAACTGAAGGGCAAGAGCTACGAGGAGAGGTTAGAGGCATCAAATATACCAAAACTAGAAGATAGAAGAAAAAGAGGCGATACGATTCCTGTTACAAGATAGTAACAGGAATCGATAAAATTGATAAGGAAGACTTCCTGAGACCTGGAATTTGAGAACAAGAGGTCATAGATTTAAACTAACTAAACAAAGTAGCCGAAGAAATATAAGAAAATTCCATTTCGCAAACAGAGTGGTAGATGGTTGGAACAAGTTAGGTGAGCAGGTGGTAGAGGCCAAAACCATCAGTACTTTCAAAGCGTTATATGACAAAGAGTGCTGGGAAGACGGGACACCACGAGCGTTGCTCTCATCCTGTAACTACACTTAAATAATTACACTTAATTACCTAATCAATTAAAAATTGAGTTTAGCTTGCCTCCAGTGTTCACTGGCCTCTCTTCTGATCAGCTTTTTAGTTCTCTTAAAGTGCTGACACATGTTTCCAACTTCTGGATTAGCACAAATGGATGAAAAATTAATTAACATCAACAGAAGACATGAGTAAACTGTTTTTAGTTGTCTGTGGTGTTGGTTCCTCAATATCATCTTCATCTTCCTCATCAGTAACAGATTGGAGAATCTTTTCTTTGCTCATCACACCATACCCTGGGCCATCAGCATCTTTCTAGCCATTCAACCACATCCTATCTTTCTAAACTTTCACCAGCATTTCTGAACATTCTATAGATTTCATCTGTAAATCCTTCAAAATTCATATCTAATTCCACCTGTTCATTTACTGTAGCTGTTAGAATTTTCTTCCAGGAATTCTTCAAAGTCGATTCCTTTACTTCACTCCACACTTTGGTCCAGTTATAATTTGCTTCCTTGATAGAAGAGTTTTCTAAATTCTCAAGTTCTTTTTTTTTAGTCTTGGTATCTCTGCCAAATTCCTCATTTTTACAAACAGAAATCAAACTAACGTGATACATCCAATCAACAAATCCACAAGGGCCATGATGAGGATTCGAACCTGCATCTGGGAGCATTCCAGACACTGCCTTAACCCTTAACATGCTAGGGGTATAATATCCTTTGTTCCCCACAGGCGCATGTAACTTTGAAAAAAAAAAAAATTATTCCTAATCAGTTCTTCAGTGAAAAATTCTTCAGTGATTTGTGTTCACTGATCATGGGAAAAATAATAAAAAAATCGTAAGTGACATATATTGCCCGCTATAGGGCGGGGAAGTCTGGCAAAAAACAGGCACTGACTCAGCGTGCGTCCCAGGCGGTCTGTTGATCGCCAGCTGTCAGGCTGGAGTTGACTCAAAGAGATAATTACCAAATTATTTCAATGCTCTGATTGATTTTTCGTAGTTTTTTTGCTGTAATATTATTCAATAGTGTGTAGTGTGATATATTTATATAATAAAATGAGTGAATCATCGCTGTACTCAAAAGTATGGTGTGCATATTGTTGATTCAATTATGTTCATCAAACAGTGAATAAATACTTTGTCGGTTATTACACTATATACACTGGTTATATATAAGTATCTGCATGTTTTGTTCACCATAACAAACCACTAAGTTGCTATTATGAGTCAAAAAGTAACGAGGAGTGACCGCCGTGTACCAGCCAGCCACTCACGCCCTCCCTCAAGTCACCTGACTCGCCCACATTCTCCTCCCACAATACTGTTTTTGCTTTTATTCACTATATACAGATGCCATATATAAGTATCTACATTCGTGTTCACCATAACGAACCACTAAGTTGGTATGCTGAGTGGCAGTGGCAGCCCACCACTGGCTGCCACTCCCTCCCTCCCTCACCTCACCTGACTTGCCACCATTCTCCACACACCATACTGTTTTTGCTTTTATATACAGACGTTATATATAAGTATTTACATGTTTTGTTCACCATAACTGTACATCTAAGCTTGTATGGTGAGGAAAGGCACAAACACGTCGCTACTCACACAGTCCGGGCGGCTTGAGAGCGGCGGTGACCGCCGCCCTCAAGGCCAGACGCACTAATATTTCTCCTCCAACAATACTGTTTGTGGTGCTATTATGCTATATACACACATTATATATAAGTATCTACCTGTTTTATTCACCATACTTGTACAAGTAAACTGGTATGGTGCCCAAAGACCATCGTGGTCACCAGTAAACAACATGATAAGTCGTGCAGATGACGCCACCTCCCTCACCAAAATGGCGGCTCCCAACCTACTCCTCTTGCTGTTTATACCCTCTATACACACTTTATATATAAGTATCTATATTTGTGTTCACCATAGCAAACCACTAAGCTGGTATGGTGAGTGCAGTCAATAAAAGGTGGCCACACACAGTCAGAAGACAATGCCACTACCCTCCCTCCCACAGCATTACTCCTACCTCCATGGAGCACAGCGCTAAATATCACCACAATCCTCCTATTATCAGAACCCTGGTCAGTTTTATCACAGTCAGGGGTCTTCTGTAATAATATCATCGCTACATAATAGCATGAACAAGTATATTATGGCATTTTTAAGAGTTGCTGTGGTCACAAGCTGAACAGCAATGCTGTGAGCTCATGCTGCGTGCGTCAGGCTTGGTAGCTCACTCAACTGCGTGCGTCACTCTTGGTAGCTCTTGTGGGAATTTGGTCCACGATTTTTTTTTTAAATGGCGTCTGTTTACTAGAGCCCTGATGAAGGTGTGGTGAACCCCGTGTATCCGCGGGCCGTTTAAATCTTGCGCAGCACTCCAAAACATCATATGATGCCGAGCGCAATTTACTGCAAGTCACTCAACGCATCATATGATGTCTTGCTCAACTAAAGGGTTAAGGCAGTGTCTGAGATGCTCCCAGACGCAGGTTCAAATCCTCGTCACGGCCCTTGTGGATTTGTTCATTGAATGTATCACGTTACTGTGATTTCTGTGTGTAATAAATGTAAGGGCGAAGAGGGAAAACGACCTATTGACATAGCTCGGGTGCAAGGGGGAGTTGTGTAAAAATCCTAGTTTGTGCCTCAGAAAGTCTACGGGATCCAGTAAGTTTAGTAGAACTTCGGTTTCAACTCTTTTAACCCTGTCGTAGCTCAGTCGATTAAGGTGTGTCTGGGATGCTCCCAGACGCAGGTTCGAATCCTCGTCACGGCCCTTGTGGATTTGTTCCTCATTTTTGTTTTACCTCAAGTGGCAAAACCATCAAAACTTCATTGAGCATCTTTTTGTTGTACAACTTCTTTGTGACAAAGATACCACCCTGATCTATAGGCTAGATGAGAGAGTGGTATTAGGAGGAAGTGTCATACATGTTATCTTGCCATCATGTGAGGTTAAGGTGTTGATACTGGGGTAGGCAGGTGCATTATTATCAAGCCTGAACTTCACTTGGCCTCACTTAGTGTTTCTTAATTTGATGGTCACAAACTTTCTTGCAAAACACACCATGAAACCAAGTAAGAAAGATCTCATGTGTAAATTATGCATTCATGCTGGGGACAATGTTTGCATTGATGAACTGTGCTGATCTCTCTGATCTCTGAACTGATGTCAATGGTAAACAGAAATTAGAATTTTTTGTTTCAGGGAAATTCCTGCATGGGCCCTGAGCCTCTGGCTGGCCCACTACGTGTTGCTTGTTTCTGTTTTACTTAGGCGGAGTGTGAGAATTTATGACTTGTATGGTCGCTTCAGTAAGATTTTGCCCAATGTGTTTTACAACTTCTTCTGCTCTGTTGAAATCTTAATGGGTTTGTAACTGTGCACTGTGTTAGATAATGTTCCAGTGGTCTGTCGGGCATTTCTCCACAGTGCTGACATCCTAATTGTCAACTGGGATTGACATCCTAAATATCTATGGAAAACAATAAAATATGTAAAAGAGAATGTAAAGGATTAGAAGGAACAAAATGTAATACTTGCAGTGGCAACAGTACATTACAGAAAACAATAACACACCAGCCTGTGCATATTCTTGGATGTGAGGAAGAGCAGAAGGTGTGAGCTCTGGCTGGGAGTTGGTGTGAGTGATATCTCTTGAATGAAAGTGATCCGAGCATATCCACAACTGAGGTCTTTCACTTCTTCCAGATATATACTCACTCAGAAGCGTCAGCCAAACAGCACCTCTGCAAAATATTAATGTGTATATGAAGGTTAAGTTGCTTTTCCTGAATGTAACAGTCTGAAATTAAAATGATGACTTTCATACTTCAATCTATATAAAGAGAACTAACATAGATATGTGGCCTTAAGTGCTAATAGTGACCGGTATAAGCGAAGTGTTGTCAACACCTATGTTAATCGTGCTCTTAGACACAGCTCCAGTTGGAAATAAGTTGACAAAGAACTCGAAAGAGTAAGGCAGGTCCTTGTCAACAACAGATACTGTAATGGTTATGTCGAAAAGGTCATTAAAATGAAGGTGCACCACCATGCTACCTCTGATGAAAAGATCAAAACTAAAGAATCTGTCCGACCTATTAAACTCTTCAACAGGAACTCTTTTTCAGTAATTCACATGGAGTAAAAGTGCAAAAGACAAAATTGACAGAAACCTGATCCCTTACCAACACTAAACAGGAGATACAGCTCATCATTTACTACAAGAGTAAGAAGGCCACAACTTGTTCATAGAAAAACTCTCCTGACACAAAATGAATTACATTACCTTGAAATGGAGAAATGCTGCTTATTTCTTTATATGGAAACTGTGAGCTTCAACAATCTCAAAATATAGGCAAAATAACAATCTTTCTCTTAAGATATTGGACAATACAAAAAACAAGGCTATCAAAGATCACATACTTTCTACACAAACCAAACCATCACCAGAGATATCCTAACCAACAATGTCAAAATAATCAGCAGGTGCTGCTACAATAGATTAGACATAGGTGAAGCACTACATATCAAACACTCTCATCCACTTATCAATAGCCAGCTTACACCTAGGTACATCCTACCATCCTCCAGACCAAGACAATATACAGCTCACACCTCACCTACTGCCCCAACTATGAGGACACATTGAAGAAACTCGCTCCTTACAAGGTTAGAGAAGAGAAGAAAGAGGGGATATGATCACTACATACAAGGAGGACATAGCTGTTCTGGAGAGAGTGCAATACTGGGCAACAAAATTCATTCCAGAGCTACTGGTAAGTCATTCTTTTATCACGAATGGATGAGGGCTACAGGGCTAACAACACTGCAAACCATGCATGACAGGGTGGATCTCATTGAAACTTTTAAAATACAGTGGTACCTTGGTTTACGAATATAATCCATTCCCAAAGATGACTCGTAACTCAAAAATTCACAACCCAAAACAAATTTTTCCATGAGAAATAATGTAAATTGAATTAATTCGTTTGGCACTCCCAAAAATATTAACTTCAAATACATTTCATATATAATACACACAAATATTTTGTACTATAGTATGTACAAGTTATAGCTTACCTTTATTGATGATTCTTGTTAGTATATGGAAGACGGTGAGGAGAGGGGAGAGGAGGAGAGGTGCTAGTGTTTGGAAGGGGAATCCCCTTCCATTATAACCATTATAACATCATGCAGTGATGACTTCTCTGGGCTACTCTCTCTCTCTCTCTCTCCTACATTTTGCAGGCATACCACTAGGAACTGGTTGTGGCTCACTGCCTGCTTGTCTTACTAAGAATCTGTCTAAAGACACTTGTCTGTAGTGAGACATCACATTCATTCACTATGAATGATTTGTTTTTCCTCTATCGTCATCCTCACATTTATTTTCTTAGGTTGAACCTTACCATTGACTTTCTTGGGACCCATGGAATATATAATAATTACCTTTATATTCAAAAATCAAAAAAGCAGAAAAAAACAATGAAATTCTTTAAAAGGAATTCAAGCGCGATTGTCAGTACGCAAGAGACACTGTTAAACTGAGGTGCAGTCACCTGTGCCACCAGGAACCACATGCTCGGTCGACCCATATGTGTATCAGCACTCTCGTAACTCAAGGTAAAGCTCGTAAACCGATTCAAATTTTACGAAGAAATTGAGCTTGTAACCCGAAAAGTTTGTAGAGAGGGGCATTCATATGCTGAGGTTCTATTGTACTGAACAATTTGGAGGATTTTGATCTGGACAATTTCTTCAAAAGGTCAGATGTAACACAAACAAGGAGCAATAGTTTCAGGTTCAACAAGCCACAATGTAGGATTGAGAAAAGGAGATGCTTTTTCACCCACAGGGTTATAAACCCATGGAACTGCCTACCCGCTGAAGCCGTAAAAGACAAAATTTTTAAATTTTAAAATCCAACTGGAAAAGATCATCAGGGCAAATGGGGGAACCTTGGACAAGCTGCTGGCTTCTTTTCCTTGTTGAGGCCACTAGTGTTAGTGGCCCTCAGGTAATTTCAGGCAAGATCTCAAGGGGAATATACAAAGTGGATAAAAGGTAGCACATATAAATTAAAAGAAAGTAAAACAAGGAGGCATCAATGGAAGCTGGACACACATTTAAGTCAGGTAGATGTAAGGAAGTTCTCGTTCCCTATACAGGTAGTCGGCAAGTGGAATGCACTGAAGGAAGAGGTTGTTGAAACCAATTCCATCCACAACTTTAAGAGAGAGATAATTAGTGCACCAGATATAAGCGATTAAGATGTAGCAGCATAAAGAGCTAAATCTCCCCCATACCTAGTCAATGATAGGTAAACACCTAACCATCATCACAATCCTAAGTGTTGTAGTACAGGATGATGATAGTGAGTGGTGTCCCAGACAACATAAAGGTATAGTGCTTTTGAAAAATAGGTGAGATAACAGGAATGTGCCAAGGGAAGTGAAAAAATTGGATGAGAAAAAGTTGCCCTAGTGTTTACAGTGCAGAGAACAGCATTCAAGATGGCCACCGGTGGCAAGAGGAAATACACAACAGAGCTTGATTTTGATGGTTTCAGTGAAGAAAGCATTGAGATAACCAGTCTATACAACAAGTTGGCAAAATTAGATACTATAGTAACCTCTCATATAGAATTAATTAGTAAATTGAAAGTAAGTAATGACCATTTAAATAGCAAAGTTGTATGTCTTGAGGGTGTAGTGAAAGACCTGTGCAAGGATAAGATTAAATTGGAAACAAATTGCAAAGCCATGGAAGAAGAAAATAGTCTCTTAAAAATAGCTTTGGAAGAAGTTAAAGTAAATTTAAACACAAATGACTACAATAGGTTAGGCAAGGAAATTCAACAGGAGAAACAGCTTTTGTCAGCACAGATGGAGGAAGTTGCACAGGGAATAGAACAGTGCAAGAAAGATATGCAACTCACTTATGCGCAAGTGCCAAGGACAAGAAAAAATAGAAGAAGCAGTAAAAGAAGTCAAACACTGCAGCAACCAAGATAAAACAAACATTAGGCTAGAAGTGAGAAAAGAATTGGCATCTAACCCAAAGTTGGTGCAAAACACAGTTGATCGGAGTAAGTCCCTGATCATTTTTGGATGCAAAGAAAAGGAGATAACATCTAGGTCAGAAAGAGCTGTAGAAGAAGCAAAAGTAGTAGATAAAATTGTTGGCCTCGTGGAAGGTCTTACAACCAAAGAGAATGTGTGCGACTACAGGAGAATAGGCAGATATGTAAAAGGGAAAGATCGACCTTTGAGGATCACCCTAAACGGTGCCAAACAGATGGAAGAAGTACTAAGGAATGCCAGAAAATTACAAAGCGTTGAGGATGGGAAAGGTGGTCGTTAAGACGAGATCTTTCAAAAGAAGATAGAGAGAAGCTGAAACTGAACCTCGCCGAGGCAAAACGTTTAAATGAGAGCAGGAATGAAGAAGAAATCAATTCTTTTTTCTACAAAGTGATAGGGGTAGGCAGACCAGTAAAGTGGTACATAAAAGCAAACCAACAAAATCATTAGAGAAAGGGGAGTGAAAAATAAGAAGATGGGGAACAAGTTCCTGAAGATTGCATACACCAACATAGATGGAGTAAGGTCAAAGATACTGGAGTTAAGTGATATAATACAGCTGCAGACACCAGACATTGTTGCACTCACGGAGACAAAACTTGAAGATGTTATTTTAAATGAGGTCATATTCCCAAGGGGCTACTCAATTTGGAGACGGGACAGAAAAATTAGGAAAGGCGGTGGCGTTGCTGTGCTGGTGAAAGAACACCTAAAGGTGAACGAAATAATGACTACCAATCCACAAGAAGTTGACATAATAGCACTAGAGATCTGCCATGAGGATGATAAACTAGTGATCATAAATGCATATAGTCCACCGCTAAGCAGCACATGGTCAAAGGAGGAGCTAGATAGTAAACGAGAAGGTCTTATAACGATAATGAGAGAGATCATAGCGAGAGCGGATAACGATAGTTCACGACTGTTGATAGTCGGCGACTTCAACTTGAAATCCATAGACTGGGAAGCATATGAAGCTAAAACAGAAGATTTCTGGACCTGTAAATTTGTAGACCTCATCCTGGAAACATTCTTGTATCAACATGTTAAACAAGCTACGAGGATGAGGGAAGGTGACGTTCCCTCCATGCTAGATTTGATATTTACCAGGAAGGAGGAAGAAATATTTGACATTCAGTACCTTCCTCCCTTGGGTAAAAGTGACCATGTCTTTTTGGGGATAAAGTATGCAATGCGTTATAATCTGGAAGAAAATATGATGGTCGATGCAATTGAAAAACCTGACTTTAGGAGAGGACATTATGGCAACCTTAGAAAATTTTTTAGGGAGTATAATTGGACAGACTTGTTGCTAGGCAAGGAAGTGAATGAGATGTATGTCAAGTTTTGTGAAATATATGATAAAGGCACAAAAAATTTATACCAAACAGAGAAGCAGAACTAGGAAACAGGATTGGTTCGACAGAAAGTGCGAGAGGGCCAGAGACCAAAAGACACAAAAATGGAATCAATACAGGAAGAGGCCAAACCCCCAATCATACCAGCGATACAAAGATGCGAGAAACAACTACACGGCAGTGAGGAGAGAGGCAGAAAGAAATTTTGAAAAAGGGATTGCAGACAAATGTAAAACAGAACCAGGTCTATTCTATAAATTCATAAACAACAAATTGCAGGTAAAGGATAATATTCAGAGGTTGAAAATGGGAAATAGATTCACGGAAAATGAAAAGGAAATGTGTGAAACATTAAACGAAAAGTTCCAAAGTGTGTTTGTACAAAATGAAATCTTCAGGGAACCAGATACAATAAGAATTCCAGAGAACAACATAGAGCACATAGAGGTGTCTAGAGACGAAGTGGAAAAAATGCTCAAAGAGCTAAATAAGAACAAAGCAGTTGGTCCAGATGGAGTTTCACCATGGGTTCTGAGAGAATGTGCACCTGAGCTCAGCATCCCTCTTCAACTGATCTTTCAGGCATCCCTGTTTACAGGAGTTGTAGCTGATGTGTGGAAAAAGGCTAACATAGTTCCAATTTACAAGAGTGGAAGCAGGGAAGACCCCCTTAATTATAGACCGGTATCATTGACAAGTGTAATAGTCAAAATATTGGAAAAAATAATTAAAACTAATGGGTAGCACACCTGGAGAGAAATGATAATATCAGACAGACAGTATGGTTTTCGATCTGGTAGATCCTGTGTATCGAATTTACTCAGTTTTTATGATCGAGCAACAGAGATATTACAGGAAAGAGATGGTTGGGCTGACTGCATCTATCTGGACCTAAAAAAGGCTTTCGACAGAGTTCCACATAAGAGGTTGTTCTGGAAACTGGAAAATATTGGAGGAGTGACAGGTACGCTTCTAACATGGATGAAAAACTTTCTGACTGATAGAAAAATGAGGGCTGTGATCAGAGGCAATGTATCGGACTGGAGAATGTCACAAGTGGAGTACCACAGGGTTCAGTTCTTGCACCAGTGATGTTTATTGTCTACATAAATGATCTACCAGTTGGTATACAGAATTATATGAACATGTTTGCTGATGATGCTAAGATAATAGGAAGGATAAGAAATTAGATGATTGTCATGCCCTTCAAGAAGACCTGGATAAAATAAGTATATGGAGCCACTTGGCAAATGGAATTTAATGTTAATAAATGTCATGTTATGGAATGTGGAATAGGAGAACATAGACCCCACACAACCTATATTATGTGAGAAATCTTTAAAGAACTCTGATAAAGAAAGAGATCTAGGGGTGGTTCTAGATAGAAAACTATCACCTGAAGACCACATAAAGAATATTGTGCAAGGAGCCTATGCTATGCTTTCTAACTTCAGAATGCTTTTAAATACATGGATGGGATATACTAAAGAAATTGTTCATGACTTTTGTTAGGCCAAAGCTAGAATATGCAGCTGTTGTTTTGCCCATATCTTAAGAAGCACATCAACAACTGGAAAAGGTGCAAAGACATGCTACTAAGTGGCTCCCAGACTGAAGGGTAAGAGCTACGAGGAAAGGTTAGAAGCATTAAATATGCCAAAACTAGAAGACAGAAGAAAAAGAGGTGATATGATCACTACATACAAAATAGTAACAAATTGATAAAATCGACAGGAAGATTTCCTGAGACCTGGAACTTCAAGAACAAGAGGTCATAGATATAACTGGCTAAACACAGATGCCGAAGAATATAAGAAAATTCACTTTCGCAAACAGAGTGGTAGACGGTTGGAACAAGTTGGGGAGAAGGTGTGGAGGCCAGACCGTCAGTAGTTTCAAAGCGTTATGACAAAGAGTGCTGGGAAACGGAACACCACGAGCGTAGCTCTCATCCTGTAACTACACTTAGGTAATTACACTTAGGTAATTACACAATCGAAAGGNACTTAGGAGAGGACATTATGGTGACCTTAGGAAATTTTTTAGTGAGTATAATTGGACAGACTTGTTGTTAGGCAAGGAAGTGAATGAGATGTATGTCAAGTTTTGTGAAATATATGATAAAGGCACAAAAAAATTTATACCAGAACAGAAAAGCAGAACTAGGAAACAGGATTGGTTCAACAGAAAGTGCGAGAGGGCCAGAGACCAAAAGACACAAAAATGGAATCAATACAGGAAGAGGCCAAACCCCCAAACATACCAGCGATACAAAGATGCGAGAAACAACTACACGGCAGTGAGGAGAGAGGCAGAAAGAAATTTTGAAAAAGGGATTGCAGACAAATGTAAAACAGAACCAGGTCTATTCTATAAATTCATAAACAACAAATTGCAGATAAAGGATAATATTCAGAGGTTGAAAATGGGAAATAGATTCATGGAAAATGAAAAGGAAATGTGTGAAACATTAAACAAAAATTTCCAAAGTGTATTTGTACAAAATGAAATCTTCAGGGAACCAGATACAATAAGAATTCCAGAGAACAACATAGAGCACATAGAGGTGTCTAGAGATGAAGTGGAAAAAATGCTCAAGGAGCTAAATAAGAACAAAGCAGTTGGTCCAGATGGAGTTTCACCATGGGTTCTGAGAGAATGTGCACCTGAGCTCAGCATTCCTCTTCATCTGATTTTTCAGGCATCCCTGTTTACAGGAGTTGTAGCTGATGTGTGGAAAAAGGCTAACATAGTTCCAATCAACAAAAGTGGAAGCAGGGAAGACCCCCTTAATTATAGACCGGTATCATTGACAAGTGTAATAGTCAAAATATTGGAAAAAATAATTAAAACTAAATGGGTAGAACACCTGGAGAGAAATGATATAATATCAGACAGACAGTATGGTTTTCAATCTGGAAGATCCTGTGTATCGAATTTACTCACTTTCTATGATCGAGCAACAAAGATATTACAGCAAAGAGATGGTTGGGTTGACTGCATCTATCTGGACCTAAAAAAAGGCTTCGACAGAGTTCCACATAAGAGGTTGTTCTGGAAACTGGAAAATATTGGAGGGGTGACAGGTAAGCATCTAACATGGATGAAAAATTTTCCGACTGATAGAAAAATAAGGGCAGTGATCAGAGGCAATGTATCGGACTGGAGAAATGTCACAAGTGGAGTACCACAGGGTTCAGTTCTTGCACCAGTGATGTTTATTGTCTACATAAATGATCTACCAGTTGGTATACAGAATTATATGAACATGTTTGCTGATGATGCTAAGATAATAGGAAGGATAAGAAACTTAGATGATTGTCATGCCCTTCAAGAAGACCTGGACAAAATAAGTACATAGAGTGCCACTTGGCAAATGGAATTTAATGTTAATAAATGCCATGTTATGGAATGTGGAATAGGAGAACATAGACCCCACACAACCTATATATTATGTGAGAAATCTTTAAAGAATTCTGATAAAGAAAGAGATCTAGGGTGGTTCTAGATAGAAAACTATCACCTGAGGACCACATAAAGAATATTGTGCGAGGAGCCTATGCCACGCTTTCTAACTTCAGAATTGCTTTTAAATACATGGATGGCGATATACTAAAGAAATTGTTCACGACTTTTGTTAGGCCAAAGCTAGAATATGCAGCGGTTGTGTGGTGCCCATATCTTAAGAAGCACATCAACAAACTGGAAAAGGTGCAAAGACATGCTACTAAGTGGCTCCCAGAACTGAAGGGCAAGAACTACGAGGAGAGGTTAGAGGCATTAAATATGCCAAAACTAGAAGACAGAAGAAAAAGAGGTGATATGATCACTACATACAAAATAGTAACAGGAATTGATAAAATCGATAGGGAAGATTTCCTGAGACCTGGAACTTTAAGAACAAGAGGTCATAGATATAAACTAGCTAAACACAGATGCCGAAGAAATATAAGAAAATTCACTTTCGCAAACAGAGTGGTAGACGGTTGGAACAAGTTCGGGAAGAAGGTGGTGGAGGCCAAGACCGTCAGTAGTTTCAAAGCATTATATGACAAAGAGTGCTGGGAAGACGGGACACCACGAGCGTAGCTCTCATCCTGTAACTACACTTAGGTAATTACACTTAGGTAATTACACACATGAAAAGAAAAAAAAATTAAATAAATAAAAAAAAAAGCCGCCAACCAGTGGGCAGAGAGCACCACGCTGGCCAGGCGAAGAAGGCACAAAAAAAGCACAAAACTGCATCAAAAGGCCCACCTTGACAACAAAACCCTAGGCCCTGGCACGACCACAACACGTGCCAAGACCCAAAAAGATCAGCCTGCAAGCCAGGAAGACCCAGGAACCCCAGAAGGCAGAACCGGGTCACACACGAGGAAACAAAGCCCCCAGAACCCACAAAGGGGGGCCCAAAATGAAGAAACCTCCGGTACGAAACCAAAGAACCCAAAGGAACCCAGAATCGAAACCGGGGAAGCCCAAACTACCACATTTGCCAGCGGAAATACACCACAGAAAGGCAAAGCGCAGCCCCCATACAGAACCTCCAGGGAAACGTCCAAAACAGACCTAAAACCGAGGGACAAGGTGTGGGAGCAAGCATAAACAGACAGGGACATTGAGCCCAAACCTTAGGGCCCAGACCTAAAACAGACAGAAAACAGAAAAATCGGTGTAAAAACCAACACCCAAGCGATCCCAGAGGAACAGAAGACGGGCAGAAAACACCAGAAAAGCAAAGAAACCCTTGAAAGAGGTGAAAAACTTACCCAAGACACTAGCTCGCACACCCAGGCGCATGTAAACAAACACAAAGCCGCCCTCGTGGCCACGCCGGGAAACTGGCAGAAGAAAATGGCCACCAGAACAGGGGAGCCATGACCGACGCAAAAGATACGAAAACACGCCAGCAAGTGTGGGAAGCAAGCATACTAGATGGACCATAAACTCCGTGCAGAAGCAGAAAACCCAGGCAGGGGCAAACAGCCCCAGAACTGCTAGCAGGCATCCCCCACAGCCCTGGAAACCTGCAACAGAGGCCCCGGGGCAGAGCCGTCCTCCACGCTCTCTGCCCTTTAAGAAAAGGAAAAGTCCAGGGGAAAGGCAGCAAGAAAGAGCCACTGGTAAGACCCAGAAGCCTTGGCAGGAGGAACAGGCTCGAAAACCTCCGTCCCCAACCTAAATGGGGCAGCCCACAAAACCGCCCGAGTCTCGGCCCCAACTAAACCCCGCCCCGACCCCGAAACCCGCAAACGGTCAGGAGCCGGGAACAGGGAGGAAAAAGGGCTAAAAGCACGTAACCAAAACAGGGCAGCCCCGGCATCCAAGTGGGAAACCAACCTAGCATGTTGCAGCAACCTAAACCAAGCTTGCAATGTGGATACCGCCTGTACTCTGAACAGTAATAACATCAGGAGAGTACTGGAGAACAAGCATAGAACAACATGCAAGACTCTGGGTCAAGGTGTCAGTGACACAACAGGCAGCATGACAGAGGTAAAAGTGGCGACTGTCATCCTGAGACAAGGGCACAGCAACCAACAAACCTGCACAAGACAGGTTGGAACCCGGAAGACGCATTCAATGGTCCACCGAACCCTGACAGGGTTTTCCAGGGCCCGTAGGGTAACAACTACGGGAAGCCCAGGCAAGGTGTTGCTAACCGATTAAAACCCAAAACTAACAAGGGGTAGAGGACAACACTAAAAACCCCTGCGATCACGGGGGCTTAGCAGAGGGGCACCAAACACTACTAGTGGAACTATAGCCACACTAGGTAGACTCCCACCAGGCAAATGAAAATAAAACAAAAGAAAAACCCCGCAAAAGTACACTGTCCCCAGAGGCAACAGGAACAGGTCGTCGCGAAGGTGGCATGTCGCACAACCAACACAATACCAAGGCCAAACAAGGGCCCCAAGGGTGAGGCAAATGCCGAGCAGCAAGAACCTCTACGGGAATGGTTCCCGAACACCCCAGGGAAGATAACCCTGTCACACAGGGGCGGTACTCACAGGGCGCTTAAGGAAGGAAGCCCCTAAGCGCATGCAGCCCCAGTACTGGTTAGGAACACCTGGCCACTGCACAACACAATACATGGCAGTAAATGCCATGAAAGGCTAACACCGCCTAGGAAACTGAGGCCAGAGAAGCGTCTGTCCCAACTGACATTAGCTTATGAACTGATGCTAGGCAGTCGGCGCAGTGAGGTCCGGGGGCCCCCCTCCCCCTCTCGGGGCGGGGAGGGCTGCGTGGATGATCGGTGCGGCAGTAAAGTGTGATGTTTCCTTGGGATTGTAGGGAGTATCTACCTCTCTGTTCAGTTTTCTGTTTTAGTTTTTTACCATGTGGGGTTTGTTTTGTTATGCCTACCTTTCTGGGTGCCTAACCCTGGTCGATGGCAGATAAGGAAAACCCCAACCACAAGGGGGGTTTTCCAGGGCCATTGCTCCCTGAAACCTCTCTGAAAGGGCCAGGTTCTGGCGATGGTCCCTGGTAGGTCTGAACTCCTTACCTAATATCCCAGTCTAATATAACATACATTAGCCCGATAAGCTCCAGGGAGCCATAGGGGTTCCCCACAGAAAAGAATATTGTTAAGATTTTTTTTATGATCATTTTACTCCATTACCTACTTTACCTACATTACTCCATTACCTACATGATATGGGGAGGTATTAGCTTGGAGGTAACAGAAAGAAGATTAAAGATATTCAAACAATTCCTCACCCACTTATCATACATTTCAAGCTACACAATATCACATAACTTGAGCACTATCATACCTCCAGCCAACCATGCACAGCTGTGCCCCACTTCTTCAAATCAAATCAAATCTTTATTCAGGTAAAGGTACATACATAGAAGATGAATTCCAAACATAACGTTGGATTTATAGATAGAGTTAGTACATACAATGCCTAAAACCACTTCACACAACCATGTGTCAAGTGCTTCCCATGAGTGGTCATGTAATATTGGTTAAACAAAGTACACAAGTGCTGACAATAAAGCAGAGAAACACCAAGTTGAGAAAAGACTTTATTGGAGATGATGCTTTGCCTGTATTTCTTCAAATGTGGCAAGGCTGGGAGTCAGAAGCTTGGTGACAAGAGCTTAGTGACAAGAGCTTGATACATAACCTTCCACTTTCATAGCTGAATGCTTACCGAGTAGAACAGGAACTTTTCCAATATGTGCAGTAGGTCACCAGAACCATCTCGTGGCTATGGGTAATAATCATACCTCAACTGAGGAATAATCAAATCTGATTCAGATATACAGGACTAGCTGCTTACAAGGAAAAATGAGAGGGCTTCACCAAGAGAGGTGAGAGATTATTTAAGTTACAATGTAAAAACTTTGCAGTATTAATTTAGCAAGTGAGGTTACAGTGCTGATTATGCCCAGTTTCTGTTTAACCCTTAAAGTGCGCATCACGTCATATGACGTGCTAGGCGTTTTACCAGTCAACTGCGCATCACGTCATATGATGTGTTGGAGTACTAGGAAAGATTTAAATGGCCCGCGGATACACAGGGTTCACCACACCTTCATCAGGGCTCTTGTAAACAGACGCCATTTTTTAAAAAAATCGCGGGCCAAACTCCCGGGTGTTATTGGCCTCAGTACTGAGTGAGCAACCAAGCCTGACGCACGCAGCATGAGCTAACAACACTGCTGTTCAGCTTGTGACCACAGCATCGCCTAAAAATACCAAAATATACTTGTTCATGCTATTATGTAGCGATGATATTATTACAGAAGACCCCTGACTGTGATAAAACTGACCAGGGTTCTGATAATAGGAGGATTGTGATGATATTTAGGGCTGTGCGCCATGGAGGGAGGAGTAATGCTGTGGGAGGGAGGGTGGTGGCGATGTTTTCTGACTGTGTGTGGCCACCTTTTATTGACTGCACTCAGCATACCAGCTTAGTGGTTCGCTATAGTGAACACAAATGTAGATACTTATATATAACGTGTGTATAGAGGGTATAAACAGCAAGAGAAGGTTTGGAGCCGCCATTTTGGTGAGGGCGGTGGCGTCGTCTGCACGACGCCACCGTGCAGACGACGGTGTTGTTTACTGGTTACCACGATGGTCTATGGGCACCATACCAGTTTATTTGTACAGGTATGGTGAATAAAACAAGTAGATATTTATATATAATGTGTGTATATAGCGTAATAACACCACACAGTATTGTTGGAGGAGAAATATTAGTGCGTCTGGCCTTGAGGGCGGCAGCCATCAGCTGACTGTGTTAGGTCCTACGTCTTTGTGCCTTTACTCACCATACAAGCTTAGATGTACAGTTATGGTGAACAAAACATGTAAATACTTATATATAACGTCTGTATATATGATATATAGCGTAATAACACCACACAGTATTGTTGGAGGAGAAATATTAGTGCGTCTGACCTTGAGGGCAGCAGCCATCAGCTGACTGTGTTAGGTCCTACGTCTTTGTGCCTTTACTCACCATACAAGCTTAGATGCACAGTTATGGTGAACAAAACATATAGATACTTATATATAACATCTGTATGTAGTGAATTATAGCAAAAACAGTATTGTGGGAGGAGAATGTGGGCGAGTCAGATGACTGGAGGGAGGGCGGGAGTGGCTGGCTGGTACACGGCGGTCACTCCTCGTCACTTTTTGACTCATAATAGCTACTTAGTGGTTCGTTATAGTGAACAAAACATGCAGATACTTATATATAACCTGTGCTTATAGTGTAATAACCGACAAAGTATTTGTTCACTGATTGATGAACATAACTGAATCAACAATATGCACACCATATTTTTGAGTACAGCAATGATTCACTCATTTTATTGTATAAATACAGTGGAACCTCTATTAACGAGTTTAATCCGTTCTGGCACCGAGCTCGTTACCTGGAAAACTCGTCTTTGGAAACAAATTTCCCCATTTAAAATAAAGGAAATAAATTAATCCGTTCCACTCCCAAAAACATCCATACTTGTATGACATTTTTTAATGTAAATATAATACTGCACATGTAATTATGTTTTGTTGCACTGTTTTAATGTTTACTTTACCTTATGAAGAGTCGTTGCTGGCTTGAGGGAGACGATGGGGAGGTGGGATGGAGGAGAGGGGTTATGGTGTGGAAGGAGAATCCACCTCTGAGTTAGGCGGGCTCTCTCTTCTTGGGATTTTCACCCCACTGGGACCAGGTTGTGGTTCACTATCACTGGCTCTTCTTTTCTCTACTTTTGGAAAGAACTTTTATATTGACAATTGCTTTTGTCTTTGTTTTAGGATATCCATAAAACGAGACAGCAAATTGTCATTAAACATGTTCACACTCTGGGTTGTCACTGCTTGACCAGGATGATGTCAGTGGAAGAGGCAGCATCCTCCCTTACCTCCTCATTCCCTTACTAATGGTGTAAATTGTTGTGAGGACCTGCCATACTCCCTTGTGAGATCAGTCACACAGACACCACACTCATGCTTCGCTATAATTTCCTTCTTCAAATCCACAGTAATTGTATCTTTCTTCCTCTTGACAACACTATCTTTAGCAAGCAGCTTCTTTGGAGACATCGTGTGTTACAAATTGTAGTCCCAAAACCACTAAAAACCCAAAGAAAAGAGCAAATAAATCCAGAGGGATGCTTGTCGTGTGAGATAAAACAACAACACTGGCGTCGAGGCGTCCGAGAATTTGCGAGAACCCACGAGACGCTAGGAAGCACCATGTGGTTTCGCTCGTTATAGAGGCGAGCTCGTCAATAGAGACAAATTTGCTGCGAGTGGCTTGCTCGTTACTGGAAAAACTCGTTAATAGAGCCACTCGTTAATCGAGGTTCCACTGTATATCAAACTACACACTATTGAATAATATTACAGCAAAAAACTATGAAAAATCAATGAGAGACATTGAAATAATTAAGTAATTATCTCTTTGTGGCAACTCCGGCCTGACAGCTGGCGAGCAACAGACCGCCTGGACGCATGCTGAGTCAGCGCCTATAATTGCCAGACTTCCCCGCCCTATAGCGGGCAATATATGGCACTTACGATTTTTATTATTTTTCCCGTGATCAGTGAACCAAATTAACAGGTTAGGAAGAAAAAAATTTTTTTTTTTTTTTTCAAAATGACATGCGCCTGTGGGGATGACAGGATATTAAACCCCAGCATGTTAAGGGTTAAGGACTTGTAATATGGAGTACACTGCCACACTTGTTTAATAAATATTTAAACAATATAATTTGTGACTTACATCATATCTCACATCTCTTACCTCAACTCTTCTGCTTTCTGTGATAAAAAGCCATACAGGCAAAACATCATCTCAAATAGTCTACTCTCAACTTGGTGTTCCTCTACATTTAAATAGTTAATATTCATTCCAACCTAGCAAAATGATTCCACATCACTTATTTTCTATCTCTACTTGTTCTCATTCAATCCTCAATTTCTCGCACACACACTTGCCCATTTTGTCAACCCATCTACTTGGCCTTCATCTATTTCCCATATACTCAAATTCCTCTCAGGTTTCTATATCTACTCCTCCATCTTTCATACTCAAGCCATGTCAGCATCTCATAACTGAACATCAGGTTAGCACCGCCACTCCTTCATCCAGGAATTTAGCCGCATCTTTACTTATCTTATCCATCCTAACCATAACTTTCAGTGTGCCAGGCCCTTTCTTTACCAAACTTACCTTACTCTTAACTTCTCTTCCACAATTTCTTTGCTTGTAAATTATATACTCCATAGCCACTGCATATACTGTACTCAGTTTTAGTCTTGAAATGTGCTTGAAGCACTCTATAATAGTGGCTTTAAAAAATACAGTGTAGTTCAACTTAGTAAATTAATTGCTGCTATCCAGTTTCAATTTTTGTAAATAAAAATTTAATAATTTTTTGTTTTATTTTAATACCATTTGTAAATGTTCATAATCTGCAGATAAAACCATTAGAAGGAAAAACAGTATGCAAGCACCAACTCTTACTAGAGTCCAGGAGCTGATGACAATTATCAATTGGTCTTGATCCATCATCAGTCTCTATACTCATCTTAAATAGTGATGCCTTCTTACATGTGAAATTTAAGTTATCATCTTCCCAATTTTCTATGCCATCCTTGTCAATGTCTGAACTTTCTGCAATGTCAAGCACAATATTAATTATCACAATATAAGAAACCTGAAATAGAATGAAAAGTCTGAATATAGTATGATCACTAAATATTTTATAGAATAAGAAAGTATATCAGCTATTCACAAATTATATATTACACCCTCAGACTACTCTGTATTCAACCTGTCCTCTTAAAAAGAACGTCGCTTCTGGCCGCTTGCCCGTATGGCCGAATTAGGATGTAATGTGAAAATGAAAAAAAAAATTAAAATAAATT
>WNGS01135237.1:22315295-22327132 GCA_020271785.1 Procambarus virginalis
AACAGTGTTGAATGTAATGAAACGCCATTTTTCTGGGTGAGTCCCGGAGGCTCCCCGGAGCTATCCCAGGCAGATATGCTAATGTCAGACTTTGGCATCAGTCATAGGTAAGGAGTTCTTAGGCCTACCGGAAGCCACGGCCAGAACCGGGCCCCCTCAGAGAGGCAAGGGGAGCAATGTCCTATAGAAGCCCCCATGTGATTAGAAGCATTCTATGAGGGGGGAAGGGGGAGCCCCAGACCCTCCACGCCAGCGATCCAATGGCAGTTCTTAGGCTGGATGTCAAAATACGCGCGAAAATGCCGCGACCGGAGGGAGGGAGGGATGCGGGAGCCTCCGGGACTCACCCAGAAAATGCCGTTTCATTACATTCAACGCTGGTTTTTGGGGGGAGCCAATCGGCTCCCCGGAGCACCTCACACAGATAAGTAAAAAGGAAGGAACCGGGAGGCGGATACCACACGTCCTAACTGAACAACCAAAAACCAGAGACAAAACAAAGACTAAAACGAGAAGAAAAAGACCACCCAGGCCAACGACCAGGACGGCACCAAAACTCAAGAGCAGGCCAGAGGGGAACAACGCCCAGGACAGCAAGCGGAACGGAGCAGAAGGAACCGCAACATTAACGCAAGCAGGAGCGCTCTGCCAGCACCACCCAACATGAGGTGACAAGACAATCCCAGACAATGGTCCCAGAACAACCTGAAGGGAAGACAAGCAACCCTATCAAAAACTGAAGGACCCTTCGCAGTGATAGAAAACAACCACACCTGCCCCGAGACAAAGCACGCAGGTGGGAGACCAATAACGAACCCACCTGTGCCGACACAAACGACGAGAAACGAACACCCATGATTGAAAGTGCAGAATGCGGAATCTAAAAACAGCGACCCCGCAACCCAAAGGAGGAACATAACCAGCTTCAGCAGGGAAGAATGATGCACGCATCCCGAGGCATCCAAGAGGAGAACTACCAGGATGAGAACCGCAGGAAAGCAAACACACCCGGTCCGGAAAAAGGAAAAAGAAAACCGAAACCAGGACCGGAACCCAGCAAACCCGGTTCCAAGAAAAGGAACCAGGAAGGCAGGAGCAGCAGACCGAAAAGTCCACACCCCCACAGACAGCACAAACCAAAGCCTGCAGAAAACCACACAGAAATCGCAGGAACTCGGTACCAAAATGGAACACCGGAGAAGTCCAAAAGCAGGACGCGGAACATGGACAGAGGCCACGGAGCACCAAAAAGGAGAATCAAGAAGCACTGACCCAGATACACAAAAAAAGTGTAGCATGGGGAAGGAAAAACGGAAATAGGTAAGGAAAACACGAATACCGCCAAGGAACGGCAGGGAAGTAACGCCACGACCAACCACAAAATGTGTAGAGGACCGTACATACTGAGGGACCTTACGGACAGCAGGGTGCAGTCAGGCACCGAAGATAGGCAAGGAAGTGTCCAGACAGGGAAAAGACCCAGGGGTCGACAACAAAAACAAAAGCACCGAAATGCGGGACAGAGCCCACAAGACAACAAAGAACAAAAGGTGGACAAAAAAAAGGCACTAAAGACACATGCAAGGTGACCAAACACCACACCAAACACCCCAGTCAGGAGCCATCGACGCAATCCCACAAAGGGGGAAGAGTAAACAAGGATGGAACGTGAACAAGGGTGGCGGAGTGAGTAGAGTATCCCAAGAAGATCCTCGCTCCAAAACGCATGAGCCTAACTAGAGAAGCAAAGCTCTACGAAGTACAGTACAAACGATGGAACTCAAACCGTTACGTACTTCCAAGGAAATTCCTGCCAACCTTTGGAGAACTGTGAGGCGTCGCCCAAGCATATAACTAGCAGAGTAGCGAATAATAACTAGTCTACCTGCAAGTGTGGTCTAGAACAGACATGCGAGACACCGTACCGGCACTCAGTGCGCCCAACCGCACCATTGCCCGCCAAAATATCATCTGCAACTACTGTATATGCAACAAAAGATAAGTAGTTCCTTAGTTTGTGTTTATTGACCAATCTCCACGAAACAATAGAAACTGGGATAGTGGCACATGCCACCCTTGTGGCACATTGTGGGCACGAAACAATGGGCATAAAAGGGATAAGCGCAGAATCAGGAAAGACCGGAGGAATGACTGGCACGGTAACAGGCCCGGTGATGCGCGGAACCAATTACCACGTAACGTGGTGTGGGGCCCACAATTGGTGCAAGGGCGGGTTGGACAAGTAATGAGTGGGAATGGATGGTAAGAAACAGTAGCTGCCTCGCACGGGCCAATAGGCCCCCGCAGGTCCACTGTACTTATGTCTGTATGTTTGTACGCACAAGGGGACACAGGAGGAAGTGAGCACCCAAAGGAGCCACAGACACTAAAAAAGAATCTGATTAATGTCAGAGGGGAAAGGAAGCGAAAGCCACCAAAAAGCCTTGTGGAGGAGGCAGACGCACCCACAGGAGCAAACGTAAAGAAGACAGAGCCCAGGAGGCTCAGGAAACTGCACAAACCGTCAACTGACAGGAGAGGAGGGGCCCAAGAGCCAGAGCCAACCCCGCAAGCACAACTAGGCAAGCACCCCCAAAAGTGAGAACCAGCACTAGGCCGACAGAAGCGCCAGACAAGACAACCTCACCTGCAGAGCAGACACACGACCGTGCCACAACACAGGCGAGCCAAGTAACATACTAGGAGCAGCGCTAAAGATGTGCCCGAAAGCCATGCATACTCGAGGCAGTAGGCATAGTATGTACCGTTACCTGAATAAAATGCGAAGTCGAAGGAGAAATACGGCCAGAGGCGCGCGCTGCAGAAACGAAGCAGTACAGATGGGGAGGAGGCAGCGCCACGCCAAACCATCCCACACCAAGAAGCAGAGGAAGAACAAAGTGACACCCCCAGATATAAATCCAAAACACTTCAGCATCCAGAGGGCCACAACTGGAGAGAGAAACGAGCAAGAAGCCGTAGAAAACCACATGAAACGACGCGAACACACGAGCATACCGCCCGTAAACAAACGCACACCGCAGCCCAGCACACAAGGTACGAAACGCACCACCCGTCCACGGGAGGCGTGGCTTGTACACCAGGTGGACACACAAATCGTACACACAACATACAGACAGCGTACAAACACCAGGAAGGCGTGCAGAACGAAGACAAAGAACGCAAAACTGGAAGTAGAGACGACACGAAAACAAAACAAGGCGAAACGAAGCGAGCAAAAGAAAACAGATGATGGAAGGGAACCAACAGGCTGACAAAAGACCCGAGGGAAACCACATCGAAAATCAACAGACATTCCAATAATATTGGAAGGTACGAAGAGACTCGCGAATCAACGAGAACCACGACAAGCACCCTGACCAAGGAACATGCAGGGACAACGATGCGAAGCGGTTTAGGTACTATGTACTAGGTCAATATATAAATCCATCAATGTTTGTTTCACACCTTGTATGGATGTACCTTACCTGAACTTTTTTTTTTTAACAGCATCGCGACGTAAGAGCGAAAAGGGTAAGGAAAAGGGGTGAAACGCACCCCCAGGAACGATGGGACCGACGAACCCGAAGGAATAAGGAACCGAACCCAGGGAGCCGACGAACCCGAAGGAATAAGGAACCGAACCCAGGGAGGGATATACCCGAAAACAACAGGAACACAGAGGGAAGGAACAACCCACTGAGGAACTGCAAGCCCCACACCAAAGGTACAAAGACCCAAGAGGGGGAAAACGGGGCCGAGGCCCCTCCAGGCAACCCCTCCCTAACCCCAGGAACCTCGACGGCATGACCCAGGGCCCCAGCTTATCAAGGAAAAACCGGGGAAGCCGTGCAAACACTAATGAAGGGAGCCCACTGGTCAGACCCATACGGCACGGCTGGAGGAACTGACTCGAATGCCTCCACCGCTACCCCGGAAGAGGAAAACCCCCAAGACCGCCCGAGTCTCAACCCAACCAGACCCCTCCCCCACCCCGAAACCCGCCTATGGTTCGGAGCAGGAAGCAAGGGAGGAAGTGAGTAGAACAGAAGGGGAAGAACAAGAAGCGGAAGAAGCCAGAGTCGAAGCGACCTCCACCCCAAGTCCAGACCCCAACCACCAAAACGGGGCAGCCTCGGGGCATCCGGGGCCGCAAACAATCAAGAGCGTTGCAGCAACCTACTCCCAGCAAGCAACGCCGCAGCCGCCTGCACCCGATTATCAAGACCAGTGGCCTGGGTGAAGGAGAGCGCGTACCGACAACAACCATCGGACGACTCCGGGTCACAAGAACAAGGATCCAACAGGCAGCATGGCGGAGGCACAACCGGTGAGTGTCACCCTGAGACAAGGGAACAGATCAACCGTCAAACTCGCAGGACGCGAGGGGAACTCCGGGGACACACCTAGAGGACCACGGAGCCCCCGTGGGGTTTCCCAGGGCCCTTAGCCTTTGGTACACGCTAAGGGAAGCCCAGGCAGGGTACCGCGAACCGGCGCCCAAATCTACCAACAAACTGCTAAAGCTGAACCCCCGGGATGTGTCCACTCACGGGGGCCAAGCATGGAGTACCGCCAACAGAAGAATTCAAAAGAAAATCACCTAGAACAGGAAAGGGGGACCATAGTAAAGGCAGACCCCCACCAGGCAAAAACAAAACAAAAGAAAAATCCAGCAAGAGGACAACGTACCCAGGCGGAACAGAGCCGGCCGCTGTTAATGGTGAAAACTAGCTGTGCAGTACCCCGCGCCCCTACCAGTGACAAAAACTACCACCTACCCAGAGACAAACCAGGGCAACAAAACCCCAGCCGACTCCAAGGGCGGCCAAGTACCAAGCAGTAAAGGACACAGCGGAGGTAGAACCCAAGGCGACTTGTGGAAGGTGGCCCTAAGCCCCAAGGGCAGTACTTACAGGGCACCTAGGGAAGATAGCCCTAGGCACATGCAGCCCAAGTACCGTGGAATCTTACTCCTGGCTCACACCCCACTGGTAGAGACAGTCCACACCACAAGGCACAGATCTGAAACAAAAACCGGAGCCAGAGGCACTCGACCTGCCAATAATACCATCAGCCAAGAACTGCCAGTTGGATCGCCGGCGTGGAGGGTCTGGGGCTCCCCCTTCCCCCTCTCAGGGAAGGGGGGGATTGCGCAGACGGTGGCGCGGCGACGTGATGACGTCATGCTAGTTTGATAATTTTGTTTGGGGAGTTCTGTCCACTCATTCAGCTTTCGGTAGCAATAATTTCACCAGAATAGGGGTTTGTTTTGGGGCGCCTACCTTTTTGGGTGCCTGTCCCGGTTGATGGCAGATATAGAATGCTCCCAATCACAAGGGGGTTTCTATAGGCCATTGCTCCTCGTGCCTCTCTGAGGGGGCCAGGTTCTGGCTCGTGGTCCCCGGTAGGCAAGAACTCCTAGCACTTTGACTGATGCCAGAAAGTTATACATATCCATTCAGCCTGGATAGCTCCGGGGAGCCGATGGGGCTCCCCCCAGAAAATTTATCTTCTTTTCCTTTTTGGTTTCTTCTCAGTGTCTGTCTCAGCATCTCCAGGGTCCTCAGTACTGTCATATGCTAGTGGTGAAAAACTTGTCTTGCATGTCAAATTTCCAATCTGTGAACTGGAACTTAGTTTAGAAGAATGATTCGTGGCAACTGTGTGTGATTGTGTTGTTTGAGGTATGAAGGTTCCTTTTCTTGGCTGACCCATTTTTTTCTGAAAACAGCTGCTGGGTTTGAAGGTTCAAGAGTACTATGAGAATCTGCTGACGGTAAAATATGATCAGGTTGTCCAACACTATTATTCTCACTAGAATTAACCTCACCACTAATGCTAGTTTCAATTTCTTTAAACTCACTGTCTGTCACATGATATGAACCACTTGGCTGTTTTTCAAATTTTCCTTCCTTAAGGAACTTTTCCATAACTTGGGAGGATATATTCATCTTAACTTTTCTGGCACCACTCAACATGATGCTCTTTCCTTCAGCTGTATTCTGGGTCTCAGATGTTACAACTGAATCCACAAAGCTGGTGTAAGGGTCTTCTACTTCTGAGAGTGGTTCCATCTTAACTGATGAATTTTTTTTATTCTGAGCACCAAACCTATAAGCCAAAAAACCAGTATTGAATGTAATAAAACGCCATTTTTTGGATGAGCCCCGGAGGCTTCCTGGAGCTTATTAGACTAATGTATGTTATATTAGACCAGGACATTAGATAAGGCGTTCAGACCTACCAGACGAGCGCCAGAACCTGGTGCTGGTCTCAGAGAGGTTTCAGGGAGCAGTGGCCCTGGAAAACCCCCTTGTGGTTGGGGTTTCCTTATCTGCCATCGACCGGGGTTAGGTACCCAGAAAGGTAGCCACAAAAAAACAAACCCCACATGGTAAAAAAAATAAAATAGAAAACCGAACAGAGAGGTAGAAACTCCCTACAATCCCAAGGAAACAAGCAAACATCACACTTTACTGCCTCGCCAATCGTCTGTGCAGCCCTCCCCACCCCGAGAGGGGGAGGGGAGGCCACGGACCTCACCCCGCCGGCTGCTTAGCATCAGTTCGGAAGCTAAGCTTCAACCAACGCAAAAAATACGCTGACCGGTGGGAGGGAGGGTTGCCAGGGAGCCGCCGGGACTCACCCAGAAAATGGCGTATCATTACATTCAACACTGATTTTCTGTGGGGAGCCCCTATGGCTCCCTGGAGCTTCATACCCAAAGAGAAGGAAAAGAAAGGGCTGACCTGGGAGGTAGCCGCTACAAACTCCGCAACGCGAAGCTGAGATAACTGGCTGCAACCTGCGACCCAAGGCAACACAAGAATGCACAGGAGCAGACACGCGCACAAAGAATAGGCGGCCAGGAACCTGTGCGACCCCCAAATCCTCGCCTGCGAAATGAGCCCTAGATGTCACCAACACGGCAGTGAAAGCTGCAAACGTCCGAACGGCACGGGTGCAGGGATAGACTGCAGGTTGGTAGATTTAAAACTCTACGGATAACCTGGGAAACCCGAGCCCTGAAGCAGGGAACGAGGGGAACCGTATCAACCCAAAGCGCATCCCCAGTCACGGTACGCAGGTAACGGCAAAGAGCCGCAACCGGACAACACATGATGCACCCCCGGCCGAACCAACCAAGTATTAATAACCCAAGGACCCCTCCGTAAAGCAGCCACCTTGACCATCGCCAGAAGGACGGAGAAAGGCTGCGAATGTACAAACCTACCACCAGTACCAAAAAGGGCAGAAACCCCTGCACCGGAAGAGAGCCGGAAGCTCCCCGACCCGACCTGCAGAGGCCCATGCCAACAAATTATGGCCTATGAAAAAAATCTTAAACCAAAGGGGCTACCACAAACTGAGGAGAAGAAAGATAAGAGGGCACCCTGATCAAGGACCAGGATGCCTCAGGCAACGCATGAGCAGGCCGGAGGTGAAACAAAATATGAGAAAGCATACGGAATGGGGCGGATGTGACGTCCACCCCAAATGCAAGCCGGAGCGGCTCCGCCAGCGCCGCACAATACGAGGCGACAGTAAGTAGCATCAATAACAGTCCTGAAAACCCAAGAAAGGACAAGACAACCTAAGAAGGGCAAGAAAATGGCGAATAGAAACACCAGGAACGTCATACTGTCGCCGAGACAAAGCTCGCAGGTGGGACACCATCAACGAAGCCACCTGATCACCATAGAGATGGTGATACACCCGTGTCAAAATACCAGACGCGAAGAGCCGAGGAGAAGGCCGAACCAGTCACATACAGGACCGGTCCTACCTGCTGAAAGAGGCCGAGCTGTGGGAAAATGCCCCAGGTTCGGACACCTATCAAGCAGCGTCTGAAAATAAAGCTGGGCCGGCCACCAAGGGACCATGAGGACTACACTCCTAGGGAATGGACTCCAACCGAGCCAAAACCCGAAGAAACTGCTGAACAGGGAGAAGAGGAACAGGTACCCCTACCTCGACCAGTCCTGCCGAAAGGCATCCACCGTGAACACCTCGCAGGCGGGTAAGGGCGCCATATAGAATGGGAGACGCCGAGACCATGCTGAAGCGAAGATGTCCATGGCCAGGAGCCCATACGTCCAGCAGAGCCAACGAAACGAGTCGGCGATGACCAGCCAAACCACGAACAGAAGAATGAACTGAGACAGGCTGTCCGCCAGGATGCAGGACAAACCCCGGACATGAACCGCACGGCTTACCAAACCCAGAGAATACAGCAAACGACCCACTCGAAGGGACCAACCCTAAAGGTAAAAAACCTAAGAGAAACCCTGTGGTTTTGGCAATGAACCACTGGAGAACAGTCCGAATGGAGCTAGATGGTAGAGCACCGAGTGACCCGAACCCTCCGAAGTGCAAACCAAACAGCCATGAACTCCCGAACCGTGCTGAGCCCGACGGACGGACAGACCCCACCATCCCCAGCCGACCTGGTGAGCAATGGTCATAAAGCCCCAGCCGAGAGATGACCTGTCAGTGAACACATCGAGCGAAGGCTCGGGGAGGTGCCAAGGCACGGAACCCTGAAAACCCCATAGAGAAAGCTGGTGACGCAGCACCAACACAAGATCCCCAGAGGACAAACCCAACGATTGCAAGAGAGGCAGAAGGGGAATCCCCAAAGGAACCAAACAGGCGCCGAAATCAAACCCGACCCTGCAGGCAGACCAGCACGTCGAAGTTCAGACTCCCGCACAACCGCTTGAGCAACCGCCGAGCGACCTGGGACCTCCTCATAAACAGCCAAAGGTGGGACCACAGCTGCAGCAACGTTTCTGGAAGGAAAGACAAGGAGCGGCCCAAGAGCCCTAAACAAGGCCCAGCCAGGTCCGAACCCGGGACGGAAACAGAGGGAACAGCCTCCAGATCACCAGGAAACCGAACCCGGTGAAATGGAATGAACCACACCCCTGGCAAGCAGACAAGCAGACCGACTGGAAGCCAACACCAGCCAGTCATCAAGGTAGGCCAGACACTGAATCTCGAGCAGACGCAGACAGGACGCCAAGATCCGGTAAAGATGTGTAAATACACCCTGTGCCAATTACAAACTAGGGAAGGCAACAAAAGCAGCAAGCCTGAAGCCTCACCACCAACTGTGCCAGTCCCGGAACCCCGGAGAAGAACATGCCAAGAAGTGGACCTCCCTGGCCGGAGGTCCAGGGCCACCATCCTGGCACCCAGCCCCAACAGAAACCGGACCAGAGACAACATTCCTCCGAAGAGGGCAAAGAATCCAGGGCGCAGATTGAACAAGTCCAGAAGAACTGCAGATCCGCAAGACCCGTGTCTGCATAGAGCGGATGGGAACCCCGGAAGGATGGGGCGGATCGACCATGTCCAAACGCACCCACTAAGATGACATGACGAAGCGCAGGAGAAGAAGCCCACCCTGCCAGTCCCAAACCCCCCCAAAAGGGGGAGAAGCCATCCGCCGCCACCAGAGGCCGGAAGACAACCAAAAACGCTCACTAACTGTGGGACCAAGCAAGAGCCAACTGAGCAAGCTGCTCCCCCAGCGCCCCATCAACAGCGAAGAGAACAGAGCCCCTTCCGAAAGAAAAGGTGTATGTATGTATGTATGTATGTATGTATGTATGTATGTATGTATGTATGTGTGTGTGTGTGTGTGTGTGTGTGTGTGTGTGTGTGTATATATATATATATATATATATATATATATATATATATATATATATATATATATATATATATATATATATATAGATATATATATATATATATATATATATAGACACACACACGCACGCGCACACACACACACGTACACCAACATAGATGGAGTAAGATCTAAGATACTGGAGTTAAGTGATGTAATACAGCTGCAGACACCAGACATTGTTGCACTCACGGAGACAAAACTTGAAGATGTTATTTTAAATGAGGTCATATTCCCAAGGGAATAGGCGGGCAGACATCACTCGAAAAAGGCGGGCAGACCTCGCATCGACACCACCAAGACCCGAAACCAGGACAAGGTGAAAGATTTTGCACGCGTGCTCGAGGAAGCTCTGGCCCAGCCGGGGTCACTGCCTGCAAAAGATGGGAGCACTTCAGAGACGCTGTGTTCAACGTTGCCATTTCCACCTTTGGCAAGAAGACCAGCAGGTCGGCTGACTGGTTCGAGGCTCACTCGGAAGAGATGACACCTGTCATCGAAGAAAAGAGAAACGCCTTGGCAGCCTACAAAGCCTGCCCAAGTCAGCGCAACTTACAGATCCTTCGGGCCATCCGCTGCAAAGTACAGCACAGCGCCAGGCGATGTGCCAACAACTATTGGCTCCAGCTCTGCTCCCAGATACAGACTGCAGCAGATACAGGCAATGTAAGGGGACTGTATGACGGCATCAAGCAGGCCCTTGGCCCAATCCAGAGGAAGACCGCTCCTCTGAAATCTGCCACTGGCAAGGTGAATCAGGACCAGACACTGCAGCTGAAGCGCTGGGTCGAGCACTACTCTGAGCTATACGCCAGGGACAATGTGGTCACCGAAGATGCCCTGAGCGCCATTGAGTGTCTGCCTGTGCTAATGGAGCTCGCCAGCGAACCGACCCTCGAAGAACTCAGTGATGCCCTAGACTCCCTTGCTCCTGGTAAAGCTACTGGCAAAGATGGCATTCCTGCTGAGACCTTGAAGTGCTGCAGAGGTAGCCTGCTCATGGAGCTGCATGAAATTCTCTGCCTCTGCGGGAACAAGGAGAGGTGCCACAGGACATGAGGGATGCCAACATCGTCACGCTGAATAAGAATAAAGGTGACAGGGGCGACTGCAACAACTACCGTGGAATCTCCCTCCTCAGTACTGTCGGAAAGCTGTTGCTCGAGTCGCATTGAAGAGGCTCCAAGTACTTGCAGCGAGAGTCTATCAAGAATCACAATGCGGATTCAGAGCTGACAGGTCCACAATTGACATGGTCTTTTCCCTCAGACAACTGCAGGAGAAATGCAGGGAACAGAAGCAGCCACTCTTCATAGCCTTCATAGATCTGACGAAGGCCTTCGACCTCGTCAGCAGGGATGGCCTGTTCAAGATCCTCCCCAAGATCGGATGCCCACCCAGGCTCCTCAGCATCATCAGATCTTTCCATGAGAACATGAGGGGCACCGTGGTCTTTGATAGACTAACATCAGACGTCTTTGACATCCGAAGTGGAGTAAAGCAGGGCTGCGTACTGGCTCCAACCCTATTCGGATTTTCTTCGCAGTTATGCTGCGGCACGCCTTTGGATCTGTCACGGAAGGCATTTACCTCCGGACCAGGTTGGATGGAAACTCTTTAACCTCGCCAGGCTGAGAGCCAAGACGAAGGTTCGGCTGAGGTGTCTGCGCGACTTCCTTTTTGCCGACGACGCAGCAGTCACTGCCCACTCAGCCGAAGACCTCCAACGGCTCATGACCCGCTTCAGCGAGGCTTCTCAGGCTTTCGGACTCACCATCAGCCTGAAGAAAACACAAGTCATGGGACAAGGAGTGTACTCCCCACCTGACATCGGCATCTCCGATTCCAAACTGGAAGTCGTGAACGACTTCGTGTACCTGGGCTCTACAATCTCTGACTCCCTCTCTCTTGACACAGAGCTAAACAAACGCATCGGTAAGGCATCTACTACCATGTCCAGACTGACAAAGAGAGTGTGGGCCAACAATAGGCTGACTGAGTATACTAAGATCAGGTTTACAGAGCCTGTGTCCTGAGCACTCTCTTTATGGCAATGAGTCTTGGACACTCCGCGCCTGTCAGGAAAGACAGCTGAATGCCTTCCACATGCGCTGCCTTCGACACATCTGGACATCAC